>JANSTX010013334.1:0-17888 GCA_027564355.1 Penthetria funebris
CCGCAACCTGTGGACGCGTCCAGTTGCAATCAACTTTGCAAATGGTCTGCTGTCAGTGCAGACCATTTTCTGGAGATAGATAGGAATATCGTTGCGGATAAAAATTAATTACAGCAAAAAAAATTAGTTTAATTTCTCTGCACTGCGAAATGTGTCAGCTATTATTTTGATTTATTTATATATGGTTATGAAGTAAAACTAAAATTCTATTTAGTGTAGTTTTTTAATTACAATAAGAATAGAAATGAGTTCAATTGGAAGCATTAGGAAACTTGAGAAATTGTTCAGTGCTGTGTCAATCATGAAAACAATGATGAATTTAAATGTACGAAGACGCCCATCCAATATATAAAAAAAGAAAATATCAATTGGAAGACAGTTAAATTTAATTTAATATTTTTCCTACTTGCCTTTTTGTTTTTAACTTTTCAATAATTAAATCATAAAAGCAAATTAATAAAAATAAAATATAACCAGAAATTCAAATCTTTTTCAGCGACAGAAATCACGATCACACCACAATTTATAGGCAGCGGAATATCGGTGTGGCAGAAAGTCGCACGCGATTTTTTTGAAATTTCGTCATACAATTTTTTTTCTGCGACGATATTCCGTTAAAGCGTTTATAGAATTTGCACCTTAAGACGATATCGTTTGCGTATTCAACTTTGTCGATTGAATATGAAAGAATTATACTTGTATTCGGTTTACTTTAAGATGAGCAATGTAAAGTGTGAATAAAATTGCCGCGGATATGGATCCATGTATTATAGCGGCAGATATTTAAATCAGACAAAGAATCACCAATAAGAGGATTCCTTGTAAGGAAGTTATAAATTATAAGTGATGGTTAAAAGCTTAAAAAATTAGTCCGTTAGTCCTTACAGTATTGAAACCTTTATTGCAGTTTGAGCCGCAGCAATTGACGTTATAATTAAATCTAACATGTTTACGAGACATAGATTTAAATATTCAAGAAATAATTCAGAAATTTGCTCAGATTAATCAGAAATAATTTGAATTTATTTTGAAGTTGTTTTATTATTAAATGAGTTTAGTTTTTTTTTTGTTCTTTTGAACAATG
The DNA here is from genome assembly GCA_027564355.1 of Penthetria funebris. NCBI lineage: Eukaryota > Metazoa > Arthropoda > Insecta > Diptera > Pleciidae > Penthetria > Penthetria funebris. The sequence continues at coordinate 1,085 of JANSTX010013334.1, forward strand.
TAAGTAGAATTTAGGAAAATTTATTTAAATTCTGTTTATAAATTATGTATAGTTAAAAAATCTACAGACAACTCCAACTCTCAAGAATCTGCTTCAGATCCTTCAAAGAATCTGGTTTACATCCACTCTTGATGTCACCCACATGTTATTGCTTTCAAATTTGGGACAGTCAAAATCAACGTCAGTTCAATGTGATTTAGAAAATAATTATTTTAAGAAGTAAAACTATTATGCATTAAAATTTGCATATGATAAATTGAGAAACTCTGTGTCAAAAAAATATGAACCGATATTTCGCTTTAAATTACCGAATACTATGGAATTTAGAATAAGTAATGCTCTTACATATTCATTTGACAATTACTAGTGGCTATTGGTTAATCGGACAAATTTTAAACAGTAATACTCTTTTTAAAAAATCTTCAAAATGAATATAAAAGTATTTTGTATTTCAGCTAACACATGTACGTAAGAATTAATTATATTTAAAATTTTATAATTTATGTTAAAAAAGCACAATATTTTCAATTATATAACGAAATAAATATGTACAGGTTTTTTTTTTTTGACTGAAGGTCATATGAATAGAAAAATCGACTGTATTGTATTGTTTTAAAAAGAATAATCTGTGAATAATTTTAAAACATTGACCTTATTGTCGCTATGACTGTTTTTAAATTTAAAAAAAAAAAGATGAAGTTTAAAAACGATATGTACTTATGCGAATAGAAGTTTCTAGTTAAAAATTGTCAAAATAGCACTTTGACTGAATATTTACGTTTTTTAGGCAAAAAATAACGTCTTTAAATATATTTTTAAAAAAAATTTAATCTATAAATTATTACTTTAAACTCAATATATGCAGCAGCAACATTAGAATTTATAGATACAATTTTTTAATAATCTTCATTACATATCCCTTGATGCTGCTTATCTATCACAATAAAATTTTCAAATCTGTTGGATAAGTTTTAAATTTTATGTACATATTAGGGAAGTGTATATTGAATTGTGATAATAGCTTGAAAAGGGTTTAGTAAAAATAGCCATAGATAGCCAAGATTATTATAGATAAGAAATTAGGATGCAAGAGAAATTACTATAGCAATAGTGCGTCAAACCGATGCCGGTAATTCGACGCATGGATCGATTACTGCGTAATGCATTAAGTAGAGTATTTCAGCATAAATAAGTATTTTACCAGATAGACTCCAGCGATGGTATAAAATTGGAAAATATTTCAGTAATATTTGAGATATTTATTCAGAGAGAACCTTATAGCGATTAGAATACTAAATTTTATGGAGGCAAGAATAGTTTAAATAAGGTGTAGGATAATATAAAACTTTTAGTCTCGTTAATAGTGGATATGGTTAAGTGGTGATTAAACTTCACATATACACTTTATATTACTGATAGAGTTTTCTTATTATCTAATTCTATTTAAGAAGATCAAAGTTTATCAAACACCCTCTTAAGTGAGTTTTAATATATTGCAAAACAAGTCAATAATTCTGATATTTATTCAAATATATTGTTATGCAACTAACATTATTTGTTATGCAACTAACATTATTTGTTATGCAACTAACTGCACACCACTAGAATTATATTATACTACGATTATATCGCCATCTATTACCAATGTTCAACGAAAATGAAATATCAAAAATAGTGAATATCAATTCAAATGACTGAGAATAACATAGACATTTGTGGAAACAAGTATTGAGGAAATACCAGATTGTTCTCGCTGCAATGCCATCGCTTATATAGTGGAGTAATATAAGCGACGGCAATGCAGTTAAGTTAAAAGTTGCGCTGCGAAAAAATAAGATTCAAATAAATTTCTAAAGTAAAATAGTTATTTGTGATAATTGTTATATTGTTTAAGTTTGTATTAAAAGTGATACTTTTATTACGATAACATAAGTGATAAAACATAAACTTTTCGTTAACCGCTCGGTCAAGGCTATTTATAAGGAAGAGTCATTAAATAAATAGAGCAACTACCTGAGCAGTTTTTATAACAATATTGAACAAAATATAGGTATGAAATTTATTCTGTCTAAACTACCCTAAATGAATATGCAAATTATATCAATAAAAATATTATCATAATCTATTGATTATTAAATCGTTAAATTATACAAATAATATTTGAGTTTTTAATATTCTTGTTATTTACCCGCACCACAAACAATGAAACGACAACGCGATAGAAAGTCTTGGATAAATTTCTTTTACATAAAATTATGTAAAGGAAATTTAATATAATTTTATTTTGTTACAAATATTTTCTTAAATATTTTTATGATAATATTTTCTAATTTGTATTTTATATGTCCTATGACTTTGATGACGAAAATAATCACAACTAAATATACAAGTCTATGCATACCTAAAACTACTACTAACTAACTACTCGTACTAGTAACTTATGCTGAATAAAAAGAATATAAATTGAAAGTGAAAAGTCGTGGAAAATGTAAATAGAAAAATAGAAAATGTATGAGAAAATGTTAGTAACAGAAGAGAATATAATAATAAAATGAAAATTACATTTTCCTATTTTTGAATATTTTAATTTTCATTAAAGTTTTGCATTTGTGTCAGTGCAAATTTTATAATTTTTTTCATTGCTTTTATGTTATTGTGTCTATTTGAATTTACTAATTTGTTTAAGGATTTGTTACAAATATCCTATTTTAACATTGTGCTAGGTAATAAGTAATAACCATACTAGTTACTGTGCGGCTATTTAAAGTGATAACCTCCATACGCTAAAAATCATATGAAATATCTTAAATTTACAATCCACAAAAAAATTCATAATTAAATACATTAAATTTAGTGAGTTTTCCCTAAACTGAATGCCAATGGTAAAATCTATGGGTTCATCTTTAATTTGTGCAAGAAGGTAAAGAAAAAAATGTAAGAAAAAATAGGACATTCACTAAATTTTATTGAAATGTTTGCTTAAAGAACTCCAATGTTAAATAATTATTTAATGTCATAGGGATCATATTCCTAGCACTGTGCCGTAAAATATTTGACTATTAATTTTATAGAATTAATAAATTGGGTTTGTCTCTCGAAGTGGTTCCAATTTTAAAAGTGCTGTACTTATGCCAATTGTGAATATTTTTATGTAATATTCTTACTCAATGTTGAGAATACATTCATGAAAAATATCTTACTGTTTAATATGGTCATCTTTAGCGCGAATGATGACATCAAGTCTTCTGATGAATGAATCGCACGCAGTATTAATGTGGGTCTGTGGCATTTATTGCCGATTACGACAAAGGGCAGAACTTTAATGTGTTCAAACACTCATATGTTTTTCAATTAAAATCAATTATGGTGGCCAATGTTGCGAAGAAATAAACTGCGAAAACGTAATTTTGTACAACCTGTTGTGTGTGTTGAGCACACAAATAAACCGTGAGGTATCAACACTTCGTTTAGCACCTGTTAGTACACTTAACAGGTTCAACTTAATCTCCAGAACGATGGAAATGACCGGGAAGAGACTATTTGCAATTACAGCAGTTCAAATCATTACAGAAGCAATAGTTACGCAAGTCGAGTGCTAAAATTGTCCCTGCAAATGCCTTCAAACATATGCGATCATTTTGCTCATCAAGAAATACTACATTTTTTAGTTCGTTACATACATTGAGGTCTTGTCTTAAAAATATCATCACGCCTTCCACGATGCAAAACTTTAAATTGCAAATCAAGATATAGACTGCCGATGATATTCATCAGTTTAGATGATATTCCATCACTATTTAGAATTATGCACATCATACAACACATACATCAATACAATCGAATGCCACGTTTGAAGTCGATGAATAACATACATAATGGCATTGCCATTCAATCGACTGTTCAATGCATCACCTACCAAACCTGCAACCTACCTGTTTTTTTCGAATACCGGGTTGCAAAACAGAACTGATACTGTCATACACTATAATAGACATAACCTTGTCTATCGTGGTATTCAACAAAGTTAGACCCCACCAGTTCTCACACATAGTCATGCTTTTACGGTAATTTAATTATTAACCCCTCTATCCACAAGATTGGGATCTCATCAGATAATCACACTTCACTAATAATGGGATCCAATATTGATGCAATCGCATCCAACGTCACTTTCAACATTTCGGGTGATATCTTATAGGCGCCGACTGTCCTACAACTCTTTAGGTGTTTTAATTCGGATTTGATTTCACAACAATTTGAAGCAGAATCAGTGAATCGGCTTATAGTCGGTCTTCGGTCAACCATACTCTGAGCAACCTGAATTTCGGGTCTATTCAGTAGCTCACGAAACTACTCGGTTCATATTTACATTTGCTGAATATAATTTGAAATCAGCAAACCGGTCGTAGATTGAATTGGACGGTCAGTTCCAAACCACTAATCAGACAGTGCTTTGGGCTTTGCAACCACGTTGTCCATGTTGACTATATTGTGTCTGAAGATTCGGTTGGTCCATTGCTATCGCATTCTTGTTGTTTTTTGATTCCAAGTATCATTAGTAATCAATTCCTTCCTTTCATAACTAATCAAATTAAAAGCATTCTCACCGACTTGTCTGTCTCGTCCCTCGTCACATAATAATCGTCTGTGACATCATTTATACGTACATCAGCTCTAAGTTGTCTACTTATGCCTATAAGTTTTAATTTAATCTGTCCAATTATCAAGTAGTGGGCACTAAAAATCTCCGCGCGTCTATAGCTACGAACGTGGAACAGAGAATTTCTCCATCTTTTACTTATAGTTCAGATCTATTTGATTTTTGTTGCGCCCGTTTAATCCTAGTTTCTTTTTGTATTCTTTTGTGCGCAACTATGGTGCCACCAATCACAAGATTATGTTTACTGCACATTTCCGCAAAAAGTTCTCAGCCTATGTTGTTCGAGCTAACTTTTGCATTAGCGTCGATCGTGCATATAACAATATCCGATCTGTTAATCCCAAGGTTAATTCCAACAATGCAGTGTGAATGTTACACAATATATACCGTCGAATCATATTCATCAGTTTAGAACGGTAATCCATAATTTTCTAGATTATACCACATGTATATTAATACTCTTATCCGGCATGTTTATTTGTTATATACTGTATAGCCTTTAATCCTAATTATACTCATTCTAAACTTAAAAGTCTTCAAACGAGATTTTAGTTATATTTATTAGTATTTATTACACAAAAGATTATTTGAGAAAATTACTATTTTGCTATTAAAGTTTGTTCTATCATTCTTCTTAATCAAACGGAATTTAATTGATACGAGTATTAAATTTCGATTATAATTTTAACGTAATTGAGTTTAGTTAAATATAAATATCTAAAAATAGATAAAAATAAAGTATTTATAAAAATCAAATATAACATAATGTGTGGATATATTTGTACAACAATTTCAGTTTATCTTTCGTTCAAAATAATGGAGGATTTCTGGATTTGTCACACCCATACGATAATTTCTGACGACAGGCATAAAAATCAAATTCATGGAAGCACCTTGCATCATTCTTTCTATTTCGATAAAATGCCATCAACATTGATTAAAATTAATACCTGACTGGGGACGGAATTTAATGTTAAGACGCGTTCGGGGATGCGTTTACTGAACGATATAACCAACAAAAATTCAAAATAAATATTCACAAACTTATGTTTCCCTCCCCTTTGTCAGTCTTTATCAGTCATCAAAAAGATATATTTATAGAGTAGCTACTCGCTGCAAAATAAATGTAATGTAAATGTAAATGTGAGTAGCTAACACTAATATGGGTGTATCGGAACGATAGTTTTTGGATAATGAAGTGAGTAAAGAGTTTTATATTTTCTAAAGTTTAAGATCCTTATTATTATTTGACTTGACATTTAATGCTTTTAATCTTAGAAATACAAATTAGCATCGTTTAATATCCGTCTCATGCATTGTCATCATCATCATCATCACAACCTTGACTCTACGCGCGGGAGCATAGGGCTTCAACGAACAATCGGTAATCTCACTTCACTCCGTTTCCTTTATTTCATGTTATAGCAACGCATTAATATCAAGTTCGATAATGACAGTAGCATCACAATTCGTTAGAATAACATGAATGGTATAAATTGCAAGGTCTTACAACAATGATGTATGTATAAACAAATTATAAACATTAGACATACGACTGAAACTGAGGCGACTATTCAAGTTTAGTTCACAGTATGAACTTAAGATTAATCTTTCAAAGATGTAAGCAGTGAAGATTTGTTCGTCGATGACATGTCGCCTAATAGTCGATAATACACAAATAGATGAGGTAGATAGCTTCCAATGTTTTTAGGAAAGTATTTGGCAATAAAATATAATGCTACAAGTTCTCGAAAATCGTAAAGTACACGACATAAACGTGCGCTGCAATCTAAGTTTGTGACCAAACGTAAATGCGAGTGTGACAACCGAGGAAATCGTGTATAAAGTGGCATTGGGCAAGATGCTGGCAAAATCCGCAGCATAATTGCCATGAAAATTTCTATAGAAAATTGGAATCAACTAATTTTTTACATTGTAGATAAATTATTATACAATTTTATATTTATTTTAACACGTAATTAAAAAATTTCTTATATATATACTCTCATATAGATCTCCAAATGATTGTGACACGATTGTTGCCAGGACTGTGTGGCAGTCTCGGACCATTTTTAATACCTCCAGCTCATATTGCAGTTTTATGGCTGTTCTGGCAAAGTTATTCACTTCATGTAGATAAAAGATTTTGTTCATGTTCATGTTGGGATACCGTATTTAAAGGTAAGTAAATTTTAGACTTATATATATATATTTTATAAATTGACGACACTTTCATAATTCTACGTTTAAGGAACTTATGAGACTGGAATTGCAGCCTATAAACATATGTATTTTAATGCAACATTAAATACACTAAAAATATGGTGGTTAGCTGTTGTAGGCATCATTTCATTTTATGAAAGTGTTAAATTTATAACGAGATTAATGTTAAGGGATGAAGCAAGATATTCTATGATTTTACTATATGGTCTATCAATATTTTCACATTATTATGCATGGTGGGCATATATTAATTATTATAATGACGAATTTTATAGCCAATGGAATCATCAATTATTTTTTACAGTAAGATTAGTGAACATAGTTTTTAATTAATATTTTATTTTTGTTTAAAAACAAAAATATTATTATAATTTTTATAGATAACTGAATTCGTTTCAACTGGATTTGTTCTTCATTTAATAAATGAGGATAATTATGTAACAAATAAAAAAGTATTTTGTATTGTTGGTATTTCAATTTTACATATAACTGCAAGTGGATTTGATCAATTTATAACAAATGTTGTGCGGGGCGAAGGATATGCACATCAGGTAAGATAATATTTAAGAAAAGAAGCTTATTTTGTGGCCATGGCCCATGAATAAATATTTAGTATGGGAGTTATTTTGTTCAATTATGATTTAACTTTAAATAATATTAATCAAATTTATGCACTGATGAGAACTATTAGTTCGGAATCAGAGTTCACTACCGTATTTCAACTGAGATGGTTAGTTATCATGTGAACTTTTATAGTTAAGGTTATACATTTTAACCGATGATTTTCTATTTAAAGATTCAAAATACATGATAATCATAATTGATACGCCACAAAATAACTACTATTCTAAATTACATTTACTAATAGAACATGTTTAACATGTACGTTGATTATCAAGAATTATTGGATATATAACAAACTTTATTTAATTTATACAATAGAATAAGTATGGAACATAAAAATATTAAATATTACATGATGAAAATCTTAAATATCAACGTGAAAATGTTTAATGTTTCTGCATTGACACATAAAAATCTGTGTTTATGAAAGAAATTATAAATAATAAGTAAATAAATGTTTGGTAACGATCGAAGATCGACCTCTATTAGTTATAAACAAACATCTATACATAAATTCCACACATATAGAATAGTTAAAGAACGCTCATTTTATCTTATATAGTAATAGTTTCATAAATAGATTTTAAATTAACAATAGAATTTGTCCAACCTCATCATAATACATATCTCTCATATGCATCATGCACATTTAGTTTACCATAAAATTCGATTAACAGAAAGTGGCAATAATTGCTATGTGAACCATGGTAGATTCATTCTTTGTGGAATCTAATAATGGAATTTATTTAACAGATCAGTCATCGCAGATTTCAAGAAATCTAAGGTTGCATATCTTTTAAACAAATTGAATATCTATTCAATTGTATGATCTGAAAACTTCGCAATTGACAAATAACATCATATTACAAATCTAATTTCTATAATTGATGTTTTCTCAATCCTGTTAGTTAACATTTTCTGGTCGAATACAATATCGAACGAAAGTGTCAAATCTTGATGGGATCATATGCATAGGAGTGGAATTGGATATATTAAGATAACTCCCTGATGAAATTAAAATAGATGTACTTAACTGAATTCCTCAGTTATTATAAGATGTAGTAATACTGCTAATGGATGGAACTATGTAAAGGTGCTAGACGGATATCATGAACTAAAGCGGTTATTCGCTAATTGTATTATACACATGTTATGTATAATCGTATAATATCTACACAATATAGTACCATAAACATAACACTCAATTATTTATTTTATTTGATTTATTGATCCGAAATAATGTTCATTTATTAGTTATATCCTTGAAAATATATTAAAAAAAAAAATAAATAAATTGTTTTTACAGGTTGTCAGAGATTTAGGATTTATGATACCAGATATATTTCATTTATTAGTACCTATATGGCTTTTATATAGAACAAGGAAACAAAATTATAGACAACGTTCATGTTTCAGAGATCGTAAATTACGAAGGGATTTCATTTTAATGATATTAATGGTATCAATTTTATTCGTGATTTGGTCAAGACTATAAAATTAAAATACTATAGAATTATAGAAATTTAAATATTAAAGTGATTAGATTGTTGTCCATCGTCCTCTATTCCTAATATTTGAATCATGATATTGAACATATATTCTATTATCGTTAATTTAATGGGCATACTTTTATTAATCCAGGATAATTATCAAAATTATCATTGTCAATAATGTATTGAATATTTATGCTCTTTAACTTTTTTTTTTTGTTCAATTTTCTAATTTTAAATACAAGTATTAAATGTTTCTGTTTTTAATTTGTAATGTTAATGTTAAAAATTGTAATTTTATTTTGTATGTCTTCCTTTATTGTCGTTTATAGTTAAAATTTTTTAGTTATTTAAATAATTAATCACAAACATTAATTTCGTAAAGTAAGTAATAGAAACAAATATTATTAGCATACCCAAACAAATTAATTATTTTAGAGATAATGTCTTGTGTGTAAAGTTTAAGATTAAGTATAAAAAAAAAATTATTTAGACATAAAAAGGATAAAACCTTTTAAAATAAATGTAGATTTAGTTGCTCATTTTATATTTTATATACTTTTATGATCTATGACGGACTATAAATCAAATTATTTTAATATCATTTTTAAGTATTTTATTATAAAAATAAATATGATTTCACATATGGAAAGTATATTTTAAACTATGATAATCCTTAGTATTCTTTAGTTATTAGTAATATTATTAAAACTTGAAAGTCAATTATTTAAAGATGTACAATGAATTTATAACATCTTTAAAATGTACAGCTCAATATAACAATAGGTTGAAAGGTGAAAGAGATATTTATTGGCTGGTCATTCAATTTGAACACTAATCCTGTCCAATATTGATAACAGCGGTGAACAGGTACTACCAATATATCAGTCGTTGGTTGAAACCAGGCTCCAAAGGTATGGGCACAGCGATTTGTTTATTGATGCAGCACATTTATGTAATTGTAATTAGAATTGTGTAAATCAAAATTTTGAATAGTAAAGTTCAGAAAATGAGTATTAGTAAATTAAATACTAGAAAATAATTCTGAATTAAAAAAAAAAATGAATGTCTGGTTGTCAGGTAGAAATTGAAGAAGAAAAGATGTGTATGAAATTGTAAAGTATCTTAAAATATAACACCAATAAATAGAAACATTATGTGGACAGCATTGAATTAAATTATAATTAATTATCCTAAAAACACATAATAGGGCGTCTATGCTACTATTGAAATATAACAAAATTTTCAGTGTTTCAAAACCAACCATGCAACAGTAGACAAGCACTTACCGGAGGTTATCAAACAAAAAATCCATACATCAATCATTTTCTGTTAAAACAGAATAATTTTAAAATAACTTATTTTCACACTCATAACAACAACAAAGGTTAATAGCTCACTATATCCCATGGGTTCTATTTTAATGGAAACTAACAAACTCGGTAGAAAAAAAAAAACTTTATGCTACAAACAATTTATTAATTCGAACTTTAATATCACCGTAATGAAACGAATCAGAATTCTTGAACGTAAATTCCTGCGATTAATAACTGGAGGGGAATATAGACATATCGTAGCCGTATTGAAATAATAGACAGAATATTGGTAAAATAAGCCGTAAAATTCCTAGAAAAAATCAGAAGATTCTAATATCATTATACGCTGTGGTAGAAGTCCTTTATCAGATTTGGTGAACCTATAAATCAATTCACTGTTTGCTGCTTGTCAGGCTGCACTGTTGGTAAATCTGCGTAAACATTCCGAGAGGGATATCACAATTTACTTCGACAGTCAGGCTGCATTTAGAGCTTTGAAGTAGAAATGGAGTAGAAATAAAATCTAAATTAGTTGGTTTTTGCAAAGACATATTAAAAGTAGTCGGTAGCCATAGGGTGTCACTTTGTTGGGTTCCGGAGACACCGAGATCATCTACGTAATGCAAAGGTTGATGAAATGGCGAGGATGGGTTGAGTCTTGGATACGTCCATAAAGGATGCATTGTGTCTTGGATATGTCTATAGAGAAAATCAGCTATATACCGACACTCACTGGCTATAAAGACGGATTGACAGGGCCTATACTCGGGCTGATAGACATCGGTCGTGCCTTAGTACATGTTGCATGGTGAGACGAATCTAGCCGACATACAATACGAATACGAGACCAGAGGGCTGCTTAATATGACGAGATTGGAGAGAAGATGGCTGGCGAGTATTGTTACAGGACATTGGCAAATTCGTAGTCATGCTATAATACTGGGTTTTAATGGCTAACTGTACTTTTGTTGTAGTTGCCGCGATGAAGACCAGAATCAGTGTGACATCTACACTACTATTGGAATGTTCGCCTGCACTTGTATGTAAACGATACAGTACACTTGGAAGTTACTTCTTTTCGGAACTGGAAGAGATATAGAATGTAACACTTGCAAACATTCTGTGTTTCATAAAAGGAACGGGATAGTTGTCGGATTTTGGTGAATTCACGTTTAGGGCGAAATCATATAATCACAATGAGCCTGCTACTTAGTTTACGGCACCCACCTAACTTAACCTAACCTAATAACACTAGGTTGAAAGCCCAATACTGTCCAATATTGATCCGTTATCGGTCGTCGATTGAAATCTCCCTTCAAAGGTGGACACACCATTTGACGTTTGGTTTATTAATGCAGCATTTATGTAATAATGTACAAATTACATTTTGAACACTTAAGTCAAGAAAATGAATATTGGTAAATTAAATACTAGATAATAAATCTATTAATTAACTGGAATAATAACTGGAACTAAAAGCCATATAAGTAATCATAAAATATATCACGCAGCTGTTATCGATAAAATAGACAGAATATTGGTAACGTCTGAACCTTTACGCTTCGAGGGCGCCTAGGGCAGTATTATGATGTTGCTTTGACCTTTCAAATATGCATTTAATATCAAATATGTAAACTCAAATTATTATAATTGTATTTTGTCAACTGGAAAATATAGGATCATAATTATCCAGTTATACATTTAAATATTTCAATAGAGTTGTGCATAGATCCCCAGTTACCTAATTTGTTGTTGAGTTGTTTTTTCAACCAGTCGCCAAACACGACATTAATACCATCTTTTTAGCCTCGATCACACGTCATTCTGCTATCTTATTTAAGTTTAACCACCATAACTTCCTTTATTTTTACTGGCATTGGTCATTTTATGTTCAATGTATATCTGAAAAGGTTATTATTCACAATTTATATTGTAAATAATTTTATACGATAAAAGATTTTTGAATTTGAATCAGTCATAACATGGGGTAATCAATTATGCGTTTAACAGACTGAAGACGGTGTCCAAGATATGATCGTGGTCATAGCTAAGATTATGGTCAATAAGATAAGATCAAAATTTAGATTCATCAAATTATAAGAATAATTATATAGCTGAGACCATTCATAACAAATTCTGCGATCTCAATTTTAAAATTTGCATCGCTTTCAGTCTATTTGAGCCCACTGATATGCACGTATACCTATTCCAAACTCATTTCCACTATATAAACAGTTAAAATACCAAATCCGATCATTACGAGATTAATAAAATGTCCATATGTCAGTAAAAAAATTAATATTAAATTTAAGGTACAAGTACACATAATGAAAATCTTCTTCCATTTAATAAACGGTTCATATGAAAAATTACTTCCCTTTTATGAACTGTTTTTAATATAAAACTATAGTTAGATTATTAGACAATAAGTAAAATACTTAAAAAAAAGGAATAAATAAAACAAAATAAATAAATTATTTTAACTAATTTGTAGTGGGCTTTATTATTCCCAGTATTTATTTTATGTACGTAGACGAGTATATACTCGTATTTAATAGTCATACACCACAGTCAATTGTATTAGAAAATAAGAAAATAGAAAAAAAAAGTAGGCTTATTTTAGATATTAACAGAAAAACATATTCAACATTAAATTTTTACATTGTTAAATTGAGAAAGTGAACCTATAAAAATAAAATTGGGCATACAGGTTTGGTACCAATTTAACCAAAACACGTGTTAAATCATGGGAGCCTATTTACACATGAATTGTGTCCGTTTCCAATTCAGCTATGCCAACCAAAATTATACTTTCGTACGAGCCTTATAATTTAACTTATGTAGAGTGCGAATTGATAGAGAAGGTAAAAGTAAAACAAGTAATTAGTTTTTTCAATAGAAATCAATTTATTTTTCAACATAAACTCTTTTAATTCACTTTAAATAATAAGATTCGTTGAGTTCTGAAAAAACATTCGATCTAAATCTCTTTCCAACTAATATATTTGTTCATATTCGGAAAGTATAAAAAAGTCAGTAGGTGCCAAATCTTCAGAATATGCTATAAGCATTTAATAACGTTATTCGTCCACTTTCGTCATGATAATTGCCGATGTATAAACTATCCTGTTGATAAAACACTTTCTTGTCTGCTAAATGCGATTGTTTTTTTCCTAATTTCTACTTTCCGATAGTCTTGTAATTTTCTAAATAGTCGATGAATATTATACAGTATTGTCTCTATGATGTGCTTCCACAAGATTTTACTTACTGCTTCAATCGTTTATTTCTGGTGTGTACAGAGATGAATTCATGTGGCATTAACAGTGATGAATAGACGTAAAACTTCTATTGAATTAGTATCAATCACAGAAGTGAATTGATTTTCTGGCCAAGTGCATATAATACTTCCATGTGTTGGCCACCGGGAACTTAGTTTGATATTCACATCTAATCAGACACGGCTAAAATTGCAGACCCGAATTAGAAATTAACATCCAATTCCATCAACTTAGGCACCTGTGTGTTTCCATATCGCACAACTGAAATATTCAATTTCACGAGAAACGTCAAACAGGTGGAAATACTATGACGACTATTGGCTTACGGAACCTGAGAACAATACTTGAAATGACCGTGAAATTGACGTAGGTGTATAATTGAAGAGGTACAAAATCGACATTCTTGTGTTGGTCGATGGAAGAAAAATGGAGAAAGAACTATATCGTCTGGTGAAACCCTTCTGTTTTATGCAAAATTTAATCATATGAATCACAGTAGTGGAGAAGATTTGTTGCTAATTGTATCTGCAAAGCGTAGTCTTGTGGACTGGAAATCGATATCAATGTATTTGCAATGGATAAGGAGACTTTCTATAGTCAACTTCTTTCACATCGCCTTGTTGAGATTAACAGATCGGATATTGTCATATGCATGGGAGACGCTAATGCAAATTTTAGCTCGAACAACATGAAATGAGAGTCAGCTATTTGCTATTTGTACACACTCTAGAACTGACGTTTGATTGCTAAACTTAATAATGTAGAAGTGTGATAACGGTTCGCAGGCGATTTAGTGTCTCGATTAGTATGTGACGGCATACAACGAGACTGGAACACAGTCGCAGATGCATTGAGACAAGGCGGTGAAAATGTATCTCGCATGTCAAACATGAGGAAAACTTACCGTCAGGTAGGCAAACTAACTGGACGGCACTTTAAAGCTGAATGTTCAATTCAATTTAGGTGCAGTTGGCTGATCTCAGATAAGATATAGCAAAGTTCAGGTTGCTCATTGTCCGGTTGACCAAAGATCAGCTACTAAACCAGATACAGATTCTGCTCCAAATCGTGATGAAATCAAATCCGCATTAAAACACCAGACACGCACAGGAGGCTGGTACCAATAGGAGACGATGGAGTGACGTGAACGTGCTGGCCAAAGATCGCAAACAATGGCGGTTGTTCGTTGACGTCCTATGGCCTCGCGTGGAGTAAACGTAGAGATGATGACGATCGCAACGAAATTCAGTAAATCATTTGTGAATTAATATTAATTGACGGTGCAAAGCTCAAATAGTATTCATCAAAAGTTGCTTTCATTTCTGTGATGAATTTTTTTATATTTATAAAACAACGTTTAATCAACACTAGGCATTCACTTTTTCCATTATAATAAATAAAATAAAAATTATTTGCTTTCAATGGGTGTGAAGAGAAAACGAATTGCCATATTTGCTTGAAATTTAGCACGAGATCTTTAAAAGAATGCCCGTTGTGGAAAATCATTTTTTTGTGCGAATGCTTTTAGACTTTTACCTTCGTTGTTAAACCACCTTCGTATTTTCAAAATAAATTTATTATCCTTAATAATTGTATATCAAAAATGAAATCAATATTTGCGTGCTCAAAAATTGGACTATACAATTCTGAATTTAAATAAATAAAAAATCACTGGAAAAAAAAACAAAAAACTATTAATTGTCATTACATTACACATGTTTTTATGATTTTTTTACAATAATGTATTGATTATAATAGCTCACACATAGGTTGTATTTTATGTGAATTCATTATTTTCCGGTAATAGTAATGAGGAAGTTCATGAAGCCTTCTGAAAATTTATTAAATTCTACAGTAGTAATTAAAGCTCACATGAGCTCGTTTAAAATTTATAATTTTATGCAACTTTGTTGCAATTAATTTCACCCAACTAAATACGGTGAATCCACCTTTTCATGTTAGAATTAACTACCTGAATATACAGAGATTTTATTCCACTGATTACCGAAAGAAGAAAAAATTTATTGCTTTTTTTTAACAGAAAAAAAAAACACAATTTATAAAAATAAGTGTACACTTTTTTGTGAAAAAATTCTATTTTATTTGTACAAAATGAAGAAATATATTACACTAAAATTATATAAATCATCTTATCCTGTGTGTTTTTCTATTTTGATGGAAAAAAACTTAACTGATTTCGGTAAAATTGTCTTTTGATAAAATTTACTTTTAAAAATATATTACCTTATTTATATTAAATTTCAAAAAAAGAAAAACAAAATATTTTTTTTTTAAATATACAAAACAAATACAAAGCAAAATGTAAATAGGCTTATTATAAAAGAAAAAATTCACAAATAGTATGTTTTTATTTTTAATTAAGGCACTCTCTTTAAAGAGTTTAATTTACAATTATGTTTTAATTATTTTTAATTATTAAAGAAAACAATAGTCATTGCATTTTAAAAAAAAAAAAAAAAAACATTGGTAAATTTCGGTAATATTTTTAAATTTATAATAATTTTTGTTTCTTAAGAATGTTAATAATTTGTATATAATAAAAATATATTTGCTTAGGAAGAACAATTTTTGTTTTAACAAAAGACAATTTTTAATTTTTGTTTCTCCTCTCAGGTTTGTTTAATTAATTTTATTATTAGTTATTTAAAAATTAAATTCACATGTATTGAACCATGTATAGTTTGTTTAATGTTTTGGAATGTTTTTAAAAATGAAAATATTGTTCAGTAACCAAATTATTAATTAAATAAATAAAAGAGAATAAATACTGAAAAATAAAACAGATTTTTATAATTTTATAATAATAAAAAAAACTAATTATACTTTTTCCATTATCAAATATGTATTTTTGTGATAAATTTATTCATACGATGTTGTTGTGATCAGAGATAATAAATGTGTACCATAAAAAACAAAAAAAAATAAATCATAAACCTTTTAATTATTTCAAATTTAACATTTTTTTAATTATAAAAATAAATTAATTAAAAATTTGGTTCTTATAAAAGTGTATAAGCAAAGAAACAAAATCAGATGATACATTAAAAACCAGAAAACACTGTACTATTTAACTAAATATTTATAAAAAATTATTAAAATTAAAAATATGTAATAATAAAAGATATTTAAATAATAAAATTGCATTTTTATTCTTTGTTTTTTTTTTTTGTCTATTTTTAGCTATTTTTT
>JANSTX010013345.1:0-17887 GCA_027564355.1 Penthetria funebris
TCACTGATATCAATTACATGTATATGAATGATATCAGAAGCATTAGATCTAATTGTATTGAACATTTGACTCATTCAATGTCAACGTTAATACTCATCAATTTAATATACTGCGGTTTTGAATATATTGATGCGAATAATCATGATCCCTTGCATGACACTTGGTATATCAGCCATTCAAAATTATTTGAATTGAATGACAACAGAAAGGTATGATATATAAGACAGAAACATGCGGAAAACTGAATGGTGAAACTGGAGAAACGCCATCCTAAATAAAGGATAATGCACAATGAAGAAGATGTATTAGAAGAAACTAAAATATGATAACATACAATGATTTATAATTTTCAAATTTATGTTTGCATTTTGCATATTTTTAAAGTTTTCTCAAAGAAAATGTCGTAGTCAGTGTATACGAGTACCAGTATCTAAAAATAATAGTACATTATACTTGCATTGTTATTTTATATTTCATGAAAAAAAAATTAAAATAAATTGTAACTTGTGACTTTAAAGTTGAAACTTATGACAATATATGAGGATGAATTATTATCAGCGATTTTAATATTAACATATAAGTTTTGAAATATAATTTAAATATATGATAATTTGCTAAACTTCATCATTATTGTTATCGTATTTTGTTCTACATTTCGCAAGGAAATTTAGGACATCATATTGAATATTTTCTAACACTTTTCGTTATTCATCTATCATCAATTAAATAATCGATAAGTGAATAAATGCTATTTAATAGTTGGTTAATGGATATTTTCGATGTTTATCACAATTTACTGTGTCACAATATTAAAAACTGGTTCAAATCTTTACTGAACTGTTATAAAACACAGCAGCCATCTCAAAAGATAAACATAAATCATCTTTTGTTGACTAGTAACTTTCGTTTCTGATTGACTGTCGTTGACGAATTTTATGTGACTCGCAACTTGAGACAAGTATGAAAACCCTAATTGCTTTTATCGGTGTCGCATCCTACAGAGCAGAAATACTAGAGTAATAAATATTATGATTAATTCAATTCAAAATTATCAATCATGCACAATTTAAACTTTAAATCTTTAAAACCGTACATCAGAACTGATTTTCTTTCGATACTTCTTCTGCAGATTTAGATAACATTTGTCATGAGTTTCTTCTGTAGAATTACTAATAATAAGAAATTGTATATTTCATTGAACGATGGCAACTATATTGTTCCATTAATACGATTATACCAATAATTACAATTATGAAGTGAAACCCGAATTTTATGTAAAACATAAAAATTTGTGTATACAATTATCATCATAAAACAAGAAAATCCTTAGAAAGGCAAATGAATCACGTTTGATTTTACTATATCGAATGTAAACATATTTATGGACATATTTTTCTATTACCTGAGTTTTAGTTAGACTGATGGATTCTCCGTTTTTCTATTATAAAAAATATTATGTTGTATATACATATATAATACTATGGGAATTTTCATATCCTTAAGAATTTACCTACTTATTTCCACATTTATTCATAGAACTGTTTCTCACAAATATATAGGATCAAATGTCGTTACATTTTCGCACGGAAACATATATTATTTTATGATTATGTTTGGAAATTCTTTCCTCATAAAAAAAATACATTAAGTTTTTTGTGAATGAAAATAAATATATATTGCGTAAATTTACTAGTATACTAAACAGTACTTAAATATTCGATATTATATTACTAAAAAAATTACAATATATATGTTGAAAAAAATATCAATTAAGTCTGATCACAAGGTTAGTCTCTATGATAATTCTGAGTATATTCTCACCAACCGAAAATTCGCAAACATTCAAGATATCACCACATAATATAAGTTAGCTACCATTACGTCGTTGTTTTTTATTAGAATTAGTGCCGAATCATTAAAAGAACATCATTGGTTAGTAGCAGATATTCCAAGACATATCAGTCCCATATATACCAATCCTAATTCTATAATCTATAACATCCTTAACGAAAATACGGTATTTTGTCTAAAATTTTAATTTGTTTTTTCTTAGAACAGAAGTTTCAAAAAAAAATTATTATGCCACAATACCTTTGATACCATTGTGTATTAATATCTGTTTATAAAGACAACATATTAGAGCATCACTAAAGTTCGAGTTTTTCTGTAAAAATTAGCTCTAAATTGAAATTAGGAATTGAAAACATGTAAACAAGTAACAATACTTTCTGTGTCGAATTAATTTATCTACCTATGGAAGCTGTCTTATTATGAAGAATTATGTTGAAAATAGGAAAAAAAATCTTCGTGAAAGTTTCACCACTAATAGCTGGATAATTTGAAAAATTTTCTACATAACTGTTATAATTTTTTAATACACCAGTGATTGGTTTGATATTTGATGCACACAATAATGTGTGTTTTTTTTAATAAGTTCCTTTGGTCAATTTCAATAAGTGCAAAAATTTAATTTTATTTTATTGAGATATGCAATAATTTATCACAATGTACAAGTACAATATTTCAACTAATTTGTAACTCGTTATGCATTTAATGACTGTATACGGGTTCAAACATAACTGTTCTAAAAACTGCTATAATATCATTCTTGTAGAATTTAGTACATTTCTTTTAAAATACCAACATATTAACCGTTATTGCTTGTATCCATATATAAAAAGTAACAATTTAATTAAAAATGAACACTGTCAATTATTCAATGTTATAATAAGTTTATATGCATTTAGTAACAATAAACGCGATTCATTACACTTATTGTGTAATCGTGTGTCTTTGCTAATATTAGATGGTCTGTTAATAAAACTAATAAAATAAAGTATACCAAATAAGTGTGTATCTACTATATTAGTATGGTGCCACATGTTATTTAGAGGTGTAAAGCGTTAACGTTGATACATTTTAAACTGTACACAGATGTCTACAGATCTTGATTATACTTAAAAACGAACACGAATGGATTAAGATGATTTTAACAATATATACTGAAATACAGACAATTAATTACTTAAACATTTATCGACTCATTACAAGAAAGTTTCATATAGTTAAGATTAAAATTTAATTATTTGAATAACAGAACTGGTTCATGTTCATATCGTATTAATTAAAGATTATCGATTAATTTGTATTAATTCGTGAAATAAAAACAAAAACAAACAATTTTTATCACATAAAATAATGTGTGGAAGAGATGTAAATGCTTTGTTTTACTGCCATTATAGAATTTTAAAATTTCCATTAACAAAGAATATTTATACATTAAGAAGATTACATTCAATTAAAATTTAGATACATAAATTTTGGTTGAAATGCAGAATCACCAATTCCTCGCCCTCAGAGTGTATTGACTATATACGTTCGATAGAGGATGTGTTGATGATAAAAACCGTATTAGCATTTCTTGTGCAAATGGCCCGTCCAGCAACTAAATTTCAATAACTATAAAAGTTGAATTCAGAAAGAAGAAAAAAATATAATATGCAGAATATTTGTAAGGAACCCATCTATAGGGTTTTATCAAAAAAGTGCATATAAATTTAGTTTTGTTTTTAAATTATAGCTATTTTTTATGCGAAAGTCTTGCACCATAATAAGTTGCCCTCCTAAAAAATACTTAACACACAATTCAATTTTGACAGAACCCTATAGATTGGTTAGCCTACAATCAACGAAATACAATTAAAGAAATTATAAATAAAGGATTATTATTGAAACAACATTATTGGCTCAATGCAGATTAAGTCCACATAATTTACAATTAGTTGAATTTTTAAGAGGACAGATGTGGTACACAAGAGTTTAGTAGACATTTAAAGCGATTAAAACTAAACAAATCTGAAAAAATCTAATAAAATTGAACTACAACTAAGATAGACTAGAAAATTTTCGAAAATTTATCCACATCACACTATGCTTCATTAAGATTTAATCAATGTGTGATCAGAGAAAATTCTAGACATACCGAAGAATTGTTAGTTATCATAATGGAAAATGCCAAAACTGAAAACTGAAAATATAATGGTTGCTATACAAAATGCAATTATTCTTGATAAATGACATAACTCCGTGATCAATCAATTGCGTAAGGTACAGTTTATGAAGATTTGGAAACTATCAACAAATCATATTTGCTATCACACGTTCATTGATTTTTCACAAACAATAATTAATACACCATTAACTAATAAATTACCATTTTACCAACCAAGGGAATAGGAAGAATTTCATTACGATTATAGTAACTATAGGTTATTTGCATATAATTCGTTTCATTATTGAAATGTATAACGATTATAAGGTGCATTTAATTTTAATTTTTATTGCTTACATGAAAAAGCTTTTTGATTGCATTAAAACATTGTCAGTATTGTTTGGATTAAGTGAATATTCTTATTGAAAAATAGCAGACGCAATTGCTATACTAAATGAATTAAATATAGAATCTCATACAATTTTCTTTAAAAATGAAATTATTTAAAATTAAAAATATTTGACCCAGATTTAATAACACTCAGGTTCTTATCAATGGATCAACATGTTAAGTAACTATAACAGATATATTAAAAAATATAAATATCTCTTTAAAATGTTCAAATACCATAGATAAGCATTCAATTGCTATCAATTGATGATAGTTGGTCGCTACATTCATCACTCAAATAATTTTGGCTATGGGAAAGATATTAATCTTGGTTAAGAAGAATTCGAAAATTGTGCGGTCCCATTCTAAACGAAACATCCCGTTACATCTAAATTCGAAAAAAAAAAAAATTCACAGATCAACAATGAAGATATGCCAAGCACATATGTGTCAATTTATTTGTCTAAATTGTGTTGGACCTGATTCACAACATACCAAATATACGTGTTTCTGCCAAAACCGTATAGTTATTAAAATGTTTGATAAGTAGTCGAATAAAGTGGTTGTATAAACAACACCGATGAAATAAATTTTTGGGCTGTCCAATAATCTCGCACATTTTTGTTTAAAATAAATTTAACACCATTTGAAGAATTTTGTGACAAATTTCGATACAATAACATTATCGTCTCTATACTTCTTAATATATTTTCTTCTTTACTTTACCACATTAGACCCAAATGGTAAACATTATCAAGTCATATTATGAAGTCACCAGTTGGATTTTCAGTCTTTGTGTAGTTGGATGTGTTTATTTCTGTACTAAGCAAATGTACTTACTTTTTATATAAAATAGAATTTGTTTTCGTGGCGGCATTTACTAATTAATTTTTTTTTTTTTTTTTTTAATTTATAATTATTGTAAACTTTAAAACTATTTACTAAACTGTATACAATTTGTTTGTAATTTGAAATGATAATTTATTTAGAATTATATTTATTCTAATCATTTAAATTAGTTATTCTAAATGGGTGATGAGAGTGTTGTCTTTTAATCAGATAAAAAGAAATTTAAGAATAATCAAAAATTGGAAACATATTTATAACGTGATTTCCGCTCTGAAGCCACATTAATATTATGTATTTTATTATTAAACCAGTTTTATTTACATATTTTATATGTACTTTGTGAATGTGAATATAAATACAAGTAATCTTTGTTTTCAGAATTAAAAAAAAAAAACTGTGAAATAATTTATTTACAAACGCACAAGAAAAGTTTTTTTTAAAAAAAATACATTTTTTAACAATTTCGAGAACTATTTTGGAATATTTTTTTTAATGGAAAATTTAATGATAAAATAAAATTTGGTAAGTCATTGATAAAGATATTTTTAACTTTATTAAAAATTAAAAACAGTATATAATTAAATTTAAACATAATGTATCTATCAATTCAAAACTTCATGGATGACATTGAAAAACGAAGAGTTCCTGTTAAAGTTAAATTATTAAATTACTTTAGTGTTTGTGATAAGATGAAATGTGTATCGGATATACGCACATTCAGATGTGAATATGGTGATAGTAATTTTTATTAAATTATAAATCATTTTGACGTTCACATTAGTTGACTACATGACGATACGTCAAAATGAACTATATTAATATGTATATGTAAGGAATGAAAAAATGGCAAATAGTAAAAAAAAACTCTTTACAACAAAAAAGCACGGATAAATTATAAAGACGTTTATACCAATACAAATATACCTAATATTTTTAATATTACGACTGCATTTTTTGTTTCCCTACTGCAAATTTGAGTAAAATCATTAGCCATTATTTGTATGCAAATTTTTATTTAAATGCGCAAATTTTTTTTTTAGAATTTAAAATCAATGCATTAATATCTATTCTGTATGGTTAGCACATCGCTAACTTTGATCTGTTATACGAGTTTATTTCTTCTTAATTACTGCACAATATTAATTTTAATTGAAAAAAGTTTAGATTCGATTAAACAAAGACACATAAAATCCGAATAAATTGAGTTAATAATAAATGTAGTAATTTATTATATAAAATTAGTTAATTGTCAGTATTTATTGCATATGCCTAATTAATTTAAAAGATTACATAAATAAATAAATTAATTAATTAATAGTAAACATGTGAGGGCGAATTGATAATGAATAATAAAAATAAAACAAGGGATTAATTTTTATAGATGCTATAATAATTATATTGGAAGCGAAATGGTGTTAGTTAATTAATTTATTTACGTATAAATTGTATAAAATTGTTTATGTAATCGACACTGTCAATTAGATAAATTTGTACATTTTTCAATTAATAATTTTTTCATTTTTTTAAACCCATGCGTGCGTCTGTAGACTGATCCGTGAAAATATTTAATAATTGAATGTATGTAATATAATATTTGTGGACGTTTTACTATTGGAAATGGCACCAATTTTTGAAAATACATGATCATTAATTTAATTTTGAAAATTAATTAGATTATGAATACATTTTTAGAAAAGTATATAAATTTGATTTTAATTTTTTTTATTATTAGCATTGTCAGGTTAATAAATAAGGGTCTCATATTTATTTAACAATTTCCCACACTTGACGTATCATCAATTTTTGCTACTGAAATTGATGATACTATTAACAATTAATAACGTTATATTTCTTTATTTATTGTCCCTCCTGATGATTTTACGGTTTCTAAAATGTCGTAACGATAAAATGATTTATGTTTAAGAATACGTACTTGAAATTGATTGAAGTATTTCACGATTACCGAAAAACTTATTAAAAATAATTATTTTAATATGTAATAGGTGATATTAATTATATATAATTATCGTTGTAGTCCTTGTTTTGTTAGATAATGCAAAATTCTATAATTTTCAGCATTATTATTTTGACCTTTAACATCGACACAATTTATCATTTCGCATCATTCTTATGTTCAGCATTATTGATCTTTAAAAATACATACTTGAAATTGATTAAAGTATTTCACGGTTACCGAAAAACTTATTAAAAATAATTATTTTTATATTTTAATAGATAATGCAAAATTCTGGAATTTTCAGCATCATTATTTTGACCGTTAACATGGACACAATTTATCATTTCTCATCATTCTTATATGTTCAGCATTAGTGATTTTACGTATAATATAACAAACAATTTGCATACTGTGTTTGTTTCTGTTTCTGACATTATACATATATACATAATTGGTTAGTAGATAGTTGTCAAATTTTCAAACACTGTGATCAGCTATTAGGCAACTACATAGGTGCGTGAAACTGGTAACAATTTGAGTATAACGAATCTTGTGCAACTAAATTTTTGCCGTTTTAAAAACAATGTAAGGAATCAATCTATTTACGAGCAATTTTTCGAAACTAAAGAAATTAAAATGTTAACAAAAAAACTAATTTAATTTGGACATGAATATACACAAATTAAATGCATGCATATACTCTATAAATTATACTATTATCATATATTTTACATTCAAGTGAAAAGTTATGAACTTATAATGTAATGTATTCACACATTTATAAATTTAATCTAAAGTTATTAATCTATATATACATATATTATAAATTATGTTACGAATATTATATGTTTGAAGTTTTTGAATTTGAAGAAAAAAGCAAATATTATGGTGAAATAATGAGGTTTCCGCAAGATAAAACATGCAGTTTCAATTGACAAATTATACCCGTCTTTTACAATAATAGAAAAATTATTATCCTGTGCATCTCTCTAATAAATAATTTAGCAGATAGTATCTGCATCATCGTGCTGGACTGTATATACATAAAATAGACCCGAAATCTATATATCCTTCGATATCAAGTTATTTCTGATTTTGGATTTTCGAATTGAATGCGGAACCCATTTCATTTTTAAAGAAGTTATCAATTACAATATTTTAAATTGGACTTTGTGGAGTTTTAAGAACATTCACAGATTCATGATTTTATAGTTAAATTAATATATCAATTTATATTATTCTAATGTAATTATCCTGTCAAGATACAATTTATGTCACAATATCAGCTTAAATATACGAGTATTCAAGTAATAATTCATAGTAACATTTAAGAATCGTTTTCAAATTTCAGCAATTTTTATCTAAATTTTACATATCTCTTTAATTTTAATAAAAATATCTTATGACTAATAAAAACTAAATAAAAATGCATATGAATGTCAAAATTTTTTTTTGTAAGCAAATATTTTATGAGTGATAATAAGAAGAGAAAAATGAATAATTTAAAAAATTCATAAGATTAGAAATTTCTTAAAATTGGTAATATAAATATTTTACATATTTTAAACTGAAAACCATTATTAAATAAATCATCACTTTTGACGTTGTCCATTGAGTACTGGGCATATTTAACAATGAGTGTTTGCATCAACCTTCTTTCTATTCGATTTGCTTCGATATGATAAGAAGTAATTATTTAGTAAATTGATTAAGCAAAGACATAAATGATCATATTAGAAACTTTATAATAAATAACAGCATAGATAAACCGTAAAGATGTATAAGTACATTCCAATATAATTAAGTATTATAGTTTTAATTGCATTTTTAACAAATTGTCATTATGCCTTTTTTTAAAAATGCGTCAAATGTGCATATCAATGAAATTGAGTTTATACAAAATAAGGCAAATTTTACTCGATTTGAAATTAAAATTGAAAATTATACGTGAATTCAAGTTGCATTCTTCCGGTTTTCTGCTATTTTTTAGAGTTTTATTTTTCACTTTTTAATGCTATGCGTACTTTTGCTTTTCAGTAGGCTGTACAAATTATTATCTCAATATGTTTCGTTTCTAATGATATGTCCTATAACATGTTCTATAGTGCAGTATAAATGCTTCTTTAAAAAAAAAAAGTAATGTAAAAAATGGTGTTTGAATTTAATTTTGTAATTTTTACTACTTACTAGGATGTTTTGAAATTGCCGTTTTGCGTCCTTGAGACGTAAAAGATTCAAATGATGCTTTTCGCATCTGAACGGCAAAGTTTAAAACAATTTAATAACATAATTAAAAGCTAATTAGTTTGAGCTACAAGTAGAATTGGGCTGAATACTTTCATGGATTAAAAGATCATTGTTGAATTAAAACGCATGAATGATATGTAGTGACGAATAAGTACGGAATGTCATATACTGTCCACTAGACGAATGGTATAGGATACATGTAGAAAGAAACCTCACATTTTAATTAGAATATATTTTGTTTACGGTCAGTAATGAAATGAACAATTAATATCTAGAAATATTTGGCAGTAATAAACAATAAGCTCCAGATCAATTTAATTAAATATGATTTTTTTGCTAAATAATTGGAAGAAACGTAATTTATGTGAAGAAGCACTTTCTAAATTTAATAAATCTAAACAACACCTTTGGCAATCATGTACATTCGCACTTATTCAATTATATACTTAAACAATCGACATTTCATTTGATGCATAATTTTAAAAAATTATAAAAGTGAGTAATTTTATTGAGTTTCTGACATCTGACATAATACTCAGACGCGAATAAAAAAAAATCATAAAGTTACCTTTTAGCAGCTTTCACCATCACTCAATGCGAAAACTTAGCAAATTAATGAACCAATCGCTGCCACATTTTCCAATATCCAATGCATAATCCGAAAACTTTATAAGCATCAACATATCTTATAACTTCCCAAATATTCTTAGCTCTGTATAGTGTGTATTATTATGTATTATCGACATCAAAGTGACATGCCATCGACCAAACAATTGCTGATGCATGTTCCAACTCCAATTTGTGCAGACAAACAAATGTTGTTGGCAAAATCAAGATATTAAAGCCGATTGGTTATGTTATACCCAAATCTCATAGCGTGTGATTTGTTGTTCACCAATGTCATAATCTAATCAAAGACGAGTTGAATATTTCATTAGGCTGGTCCATAAATTCCCAGCTACCTAGTTTGTTGTTGAGTTGTTTTTTTGCAACCAGTCGACAAACACGACATTAGCACTATCTTTTTAGCCTCGATCATACGCCATTACTGACATATTATACCGTCATCGAGTTATCGGTGACACTGCGTGGGAGGTAAAGATTGGTTGAGTAACCTCGATGATAGTCGGTCACTCCATTCATCATCGGCCCTTTTGTTTTGGCATTAAAGAAAATTAAGCAACACATTTTTATTATTGTGAAAAAAATAAAAATAGAAATGTCATGAACTTCTTCGTGTAATAATCAATGTATATCTTCAACGATTAGTTTTTCTCAGTTTTTTTTTTATATACTTTGTACTTTGTACTATTTTACAAGTATATATATCTAGCACGACTTATATATCTATTTACGGTTAAAAATCAATCAAGTATTAGATTTTTGCAGTTGTTAATAAAACTAGAAAGGTCTATAAACTTTAAGTTTATGATGAACAAAAAAAAAAAAACAAGAATAAATAAAATTACAAGACTTATATGATGAATGAGTGAGTACATTTATAGTCACTCTAAGATTAACTTGTTACTTACATTATACCAAATGTAAGCACATGTAATAAAAAATGTACATAAATAATTCAAATTTTATATGTAATCGTGTATTTATGAATTAACATTTTATGTACGAAAAGAAATGATGTTAAAACGTTTCTCAATCACTTATGAATTAAATATATTACTATTGATATAGAAATGCAACCTTAAATTGATACATTGTTAGGATTCATCATCCTGATCTGTTTACACCAAATATGGATGCACAAAACACAACTCTAATTGATCAATCATTTATACAAACTGACCAACAATATAGAATCAAATATACATATCCGGTTCTACATTTACCATAAATTTTCAGATATTTAAAAAATTCATATAATTTGAACTGATTTAAATTATTTTAGTAAACTTCACATTTCCAAAATTAACGTCAACATTTTATTTCCCATTTAAATATAACTTACATGAAAAATATGTAATTTTTAATTTCAGTTGAAAAATATGGGGGTTTTTTACTTTAAAGAAGTTTTTTATATTAAAATAAAACAATATTATTAGCATCAAATTGATTATTTATTAAATAAATATTCAAATAAATTATTCATGGTCAAAGTTTTTGCAAATTGAAAAATATAAACAAATACTGCAGTGATTTTTCATTTAAAAAAAAATAGTTCTTTATAAAATTTAAAACTAATTATACATTAGATATACAAATCACCAGTGTATATATGTTGTAAATATCGAGCATAGAACGAAATTAAGGATTTGTGGCTCTATCAATATTAGTGAGAAATTTTCAAAAATTGGCTTATACATTTAAGTATTTCAGTAGAGTAGAGTGCCTAAATCGCCAACATCAACAACACTACATATTAACACTATATATTTAGTCTCGATCAGACGCGCCATTACTGAGGTAAATTATGATCGAGTAATCGGTGACATTGCTTGGAGATCTTGGTGAAGATAAAAATGGGTTGAGTAACCTAAATTTCATAAATTTCCTAATTCTTTTTTTTTTTTTTATTAAATAATTATATTTTTTGTGTTGCAATCACCACAAACTAAATGCCACCCGTTAATAATAAATATTTATTATCAATATCATTATATGTACATGTATGATTTTAATAAAACCTTTTGTTATGCGTAAATATTTAAATATGGCTTCATTTAAACAATATCGACATTCGTTATCATTGTATGCAATTCGCCAAGCATATGCAACTTCAACAAAAGTAGGATAGATTGTACCGTTATAATAACGAAGATCTTGAAAAGATTTTGGACCGACAACATGTAGCAAAAGTAGTCTCAAATGCAATTTTTCCAAGATCTATAAATATCATATGGAGGTCTTTTTTATTATCTCTGAATTTTTACAAAGCGTTTGTATAGCATCAGTTGTTGATTTGCCTTTCACGAATTCGAACTGGTTTTCTGAGATATGAATTAGATCACGGAGTCTTGTGACCAAAATTCCTTCCCATATATTTAAGGTGTGTGAAGTAAGTTTGATTCCTCTGTAGTTAGAGCAACTGTGTATATCTCCCATATTTTTATAAAATGGTAAGAGATAGCTTCGTTTCCATGAATTTGGCATCTCACCTCCGCTTAAGATCTTAGTTAATAAATTTGCTAACCATTGGTGTTCAAGATCTCCCAGATATTTCCAAAGATCTGATGGGATGTCATCTAGACCAACTGCCTTCTTTCGCTTCATCCTCTTCACAGCATTTTCGGCCTCCAATGGAGTAACCGCATTGACTAGCCTCAAAATAGGATTAGATTCCGAAATCCGTTGATGAAGATATTCTTCATTCAAAAGTTGATTGAAGTATTGCTTCCACCTATTGTTTACTTCTCTGTCAGTAGTATGTATGTCCTTGACTGCAGCATTTCTTTGCACAGCAATTTTGTATCTCGCGCTAGCCAACATTGCACTGCAGAAGGTGTTTCTTCCACGTTTACGTAATGATTATCAAACTAAGAGTTGATTAACTATACTGGAAAAAAGCCTTCGATGTACTGCATGCACATAAAGTTTAATGTTCAAAGTGAATTAATAAAATTATTGAGTTTATAGAAAGCAATGGATTTCAGAAGAAACTTCACGTAATAGACAGCATATTTGATGGGATTATCAAACCTTTTTTTTTTCTTTTTTGCAAGAGTTGTGCAGCTTAATTGGACTGCAGAAAGTCATTCGATGCACGGTTTAATTTTTAAACAGGAAATATTTTCATAGCTTTAATGAATATAGATAATTCAGAATTTAAATGTCACCTTCTCCATTTTGTCTGATGTAGCCTTTGTGATTCCATCAATAGTCCTTTATCGTGCAATTCTCAAATATGAACTCAATGGTTAAATTGCACATAATCAAAAAGTTAGTATACGCTGATGACATCTTAGTGTCCATACGTCAATGACTTTCTTGATACCAGAGCTGCTATACATAAAAAAAATTAGTATTTTTGTATATGATACAACCACAAAATCATTGGCAAACTTATGGATCTGCTAATTTGGAATAAAAAATTAGAAATACCATTTTCTTTAAATTAGATTTTTTCAAAGGTTCCTATCACTCATATGTTTGTGCTCATTTGCATTAATAATTTATAAAAAAAATATTGTGGTTTTAATTAGTTTATCAACACAAAAACTTTTATAGAAAAAAAGGTAAACTTGTTATTTCTTCTTCAATCAATTTTACGTCATAATATATAGGTATATTATTATAAATGTTGACGTTTTTTTTGTTGCTTTTTTTTCTACATATTCAGACATTAAATTGGTTACGGGTTTTTCTACAATCTGTAATAGTAAACAAGTTTCTTTTTTCCAATAATCAAACAAATATATTGTCAATAATCTTTAATTAAAACTATATGGGAATTTCAATGAAGAAAAAATCACTTACATAAGAACTGTTTTTGACCTTTGACATGTTTAATAGGTTTTCTTTTTTTTGTACAGAGTCCGAAGTTAATATGTGTTCTAATAACATAACGTTGTACAAATAGAAAAGGTTATCACTTTATCACATTAATATTTAAATTTATTAAAAAATAAATTAAATGTTAGCCCATTTTATATTCAGTTTTACAAGTCCGTATCTAGGATTACATTTATTTAAAAAAAGTAATTATAACTCAAGTAATTATAGTAATTATATAGTTCTGTATTCTATCGTAATCAGTAGAGAGTAGTGGATGAAACAAGTGTACAAAGTTGATCAGATGTAGTTGAATATTATTGATTAATATTACATATCATTAACACACATAATTAAACTAAAACATACAATGTTTTATATGATTTACTCTACAACACGTTAGTGAGATGTACAAATGTCAGTAACCTTTTCATGTGAATGTATGAACAAAAAAACATGAGTTCTTAAATAATGGAATATTTACGCAAATCTGTCAATTCACCATTCGATCCTACTTTCAGCTGGCATGTCTGTCTCTGATTGTGTTAACAGATACAGGCTGTTCCCCACGAAGATTTATTATTTTATTTGATCTTCATCTTTTGGAAACATGGATGTTGACTGTTCATATTTGGTAGTATAGCTGTATATTATGGAAAAATATTTGATAAACTAACGTGTATTAATCGTAAAAATATTTTGACAAAATCAATCATCAATGTAATGTAGAAATAATGTAGAAATATTGAGTCATCAAAACCTACCTACTATTTATATTTTACTAACTGAATGTTGTTCAAGAACAATGTGACGAAGAACCGTCATTAAGAAGTCTTTTTAGGGACAATGCGGTCAAATAACTTTAAATAAAATGAAAATATATTTACATACATACTGATTTTCATGCAGTAGTCCGGATTAAATTTAAACCCTTTGAACTACTGTAGAACTTACATGGTAATTAGCCATAGCGTTCAAATAATTGCATTGATGGCAACTAATAGTTCGAAACCACAGTTAAACACCTTTTACTGGTACTTATAGCAAGTTAGTGGAATAATCCTATTCATGTGAAAACATAATATAAATATGCATTTATTATTAAAAATAAATTTTTGTTCACATCTGCCTGCAATTTGCACTATACAGAAACGAGTATATTGCACGAAAATGTTAACAAATCGCGATCAGAACTCTATTACGCATTTTGGCTCATAAGAATGGACACAATGTTGAATCTAGAACGTTAGAAAAATGTTTGAAGCTGCGAAACTTGAGCGAGAATCGGTGGAAGGAGCGCGAAGAAAGGTCTTTGTACATCCTTCCACCAATATGCTGTGGAATATGTTATACGAAACGGAGCATATTATGTCATCAGTTTAACCACGACCATTAATGTGTGTATGATCATAACAAGTACATCTGACCAAATTACTACACGTATTTTCTGTGCTTGTCCCTATTGAATACAGTGGAATTCTAATTACGACCTGCTCAAAGTATAGTGGTGATTTTTAAATTCGAATTTTAAAACCATAAAGGCGGTAAGATAGTTGGCGTTGATCACATCACATAGCACCTGATATACCAATGGAAAATCAAGTTACAAAAAAATCACCATAGACGATATAGGTTCTCTCATGTTATTTAAATCAAATAACATATATATGCTAATATATGAATAAAGCTATAAAGTGTAAAAATTACCATTACTATATATATAAAAACGTACA
Source organism: Penthetria funebris (assembly GCA_027564355.1). NCBI lineage: Eukaryota > Metazoa > Arthropoda > Insecta > Diptera > Pleciidae > Penthetria > Penthetria funebris. Next base: position 15,614 of record JANSTX010013345.1, read on the forward strand.
ATTATATAATTGAATATCTAAAATGTAATTAATATAATCATCAATTATATACAAGTACAAGCAAACGCAATAATCAAATATACTTTAAAAATAAATAACAAAATTTTAAATACAATATGCGATCATTACAATATTGAATATTACGTAATAGTTGAGACAGTTTGTGAATAATTTACGATTGCAACTATATGGCAACTAAATCGGATGTTAGATAGAAATGTGATACCAAAAAAGTTAAAATCGCTTAACTTAGACAGAATGAGTATACTACAATTCAAATTCTGGATTAGGATAAATCATTGTGATGAGTTCAATTACTGATCAAGTGATTACTGAAACGACGTTGCCGCTGGGATTACCAAAATACACTCAACTAAAATCGTAAATGCTAGGGCGGTGCAGGTCAGCTTCTTAGTAACTAACATCAATTCCACTAACCTATATATAATTTAACTTTGAGTCTTGATCGGATAAGAAAAATATTGTATATGGAAAATATGCGAATATGTGTAATAATCACAATCTTGAAATTGATGGTTTAATCTTCAATAACAAAACAACCTACAATGATCCGTATTTAGTTATTGGACAGATTCGTTTTAAACAATTGGCTACTAGGCAAAGATAGCCTAAGACTGTACAGTATATTAATGCAAAACTATGATATAAGACAGTGTAATTTGTAGATAATTTACCGTCTAGTTTCTTGCATGATAATATAAAGTAAGTTTGGAATACATTTACAAATGTATTAAAGCGGACTTCGACACATCGGGAACAATACGCTGCAAATTTACGAGAAAGTAGGTCAGAAATGTGGACTTGGACAACATCGCATCTGTATTACATCCCATTATTAGTGACATCATCTCATGGTATTCCGAGTGAATGGAAAAAATGGCCGACGAAGGATAAATTGAGTATGTGTGAGAACTTGCTGGCATCCACCTTATTGAATACAATAAACAATAAGTTTTTTGGATGATATTATTCCTCTGGCTCATTGCCAGTGTTGTGCATAAATTGATACTAAGATTACCTTACATTTATCACTTGTAAAAATATGAAACAATGAATATGTAGTTTCATCATATATGATCATTACATAACTGCAATTATTATTCACATGATATTTATGTATAGACTCGGGTATAAAGTTATGGAAGTAGGCTACACTCGTACTTGAAATTCAAAGAAAAATGGATTTACTTGGTACTTTTTCTTTATTATGGTATTGTACAATAGTCTAATTTTATGAGAAGAAGTAATGAATTTTAAATCAATTAAAATCAAATATATGACGTTAAAGAAAAATGTAAATACAATTGAATTGTGGAACGATTACTAATCAGTTACTGTTGTTAATCTTCTTTATTTACCATTCAAAGAGTAGTTTTATGTATTTATATGTACAATTTATAAGCAATGCCATACGACTGAATATACAGAAATGTGAAATAGAAGTTGAGTCTTGAGTCTTTTTGACTACAATTCTGTATAATAAAATAACAAATTCATATTGTAAATGTACATACATAATTTTAATGTTTCATCTTTGATTTTCATGGTTTATAAGCTAACATAGTTTAAATGCTTGTATATTTTGTAAATAGTCAAGTATACAATTGAACATTAAAATAATTAACATTTTCTTTTCGTACATAAATTAATTAAAAATGAAATAAATTATCCGATTCAAAGATGTTCGTGTTCCACTTTACTTCAAATAAGGAAATATTATATATTGCAAAGTATACTATAAATTGTCTGATGTTGGATAATGCCATCAGATCCCTATATGTTATTCTGAATATGACATTTTAAGTAACAAATTTAATAGATGACAACCTATAGTTGACCCATAAGCTATTAAACATAAAGGAAGTTAAAGAGCATGGTATGGTAAAACTTGAAAAAAGACTAATAAACTATTAAAACTAGCTTTAAATGTAATAATTGGAGGGATAACACATCGTACCCTGACCAAAAAACTATATAGCAGTGTCATGAGAAGGAGTAAATTTATTTATAGAAAACAATATGTATTATTACTTCATCACTGACACTTGTGCATTGTGTATTGTAGGAGTATAGTAAGTTATAGGGATGATCAAGGCACAGGTGAGGATATATTTCTATTCCTTCAAGACGATACACGGATGATCTGAAATACAATAGTCCCTTGAAACTTTGTTATCCGCCTAAAATTACAGGTATATAATACAAAAGAACAATATAATTATATATAATATAATTATATTAATCTTTGATATT
>JANSTX010013356.1:3560-17887 GCA_027564355.1 Penthetria funebris
CCACTGATGTGCTATGTAATATATCACATGAAACAGTGCATTTTGAGTTATATTTAACCATGTTACTATTATTTTTTTTTAAACTTATTATCTATGGAGACACTATATTACAGTTGCATGCCGTGGCATATATCATATATTTAACATCTTATTTGTTCAAAATTGTACTAAAAACATATGTCGATCAATGGGATTTCTGATCATCTGTCTGATAATATAATGCCTTTCAATAGAATTTTAGAAGCAAATTCATTCTGACATAGCGCATTGTACTAAAATTTCTCTTAGAAGCGCTTAAATTCTAAGAATACTTATTTTTACAATGTTTTTTCGTAGAAATATTTAAAATGCGGACAATCTGAAAAGAATATTCTAGAAAATAATTCAGCAATGCAAATATTAAATTCGTCATTATACATAATTTTATAAATGGTAAATAAAAATTCCAGATAATCATTTGTATAACAAAATTCATCTGTACAGCATTTTTCTTTCCCTCTTATATGATATGGACCAATACTCGGTATATAACTAAAAATCTGATTGTATGAGTGTTAAAGATGAATAGCTCACTATATATGCATATACAATATTTATATAAACAGGATATATAAAAAAAACAGCTGACAATATCCATATACAGATGATGTCATCTCTAAAATTCTTTACTGCTTTTATTATGTACAAATGGGTCGTTAGAATTAATGCGTGCATAAACATAATCAAAATTTTCAGATATTATGTTTATGCTGTATGAAGTTAATTTAAGAATTATTACACATTCACATGAATTCATGTCAGTATTGAAATCACTCTATGAATTTTGATCAATGATCACAAACCACATGTGATTGTCTTGGATTGTGCCGTCAGATCTTATGGTTGTGACATTAGATAAACGACGCGTCGGTGTATGAATTATTTTTTGATCGTGCGAAGTACTCGAGATTTTATTTCAAAATTTTCAAGAGAATGTCAAATCACTAAATGTGGATTGCATTATCATTTTTACGCCCAATTATTATTATCGAATGCTATTTTACGTAATGTTTTACATGTGTACATCAATCAATTAAGCAAATAATTTTTTGTACCGTAGCTAAAACAAGGTTGAGAATCAGTGATCTAGATCAACAGATCAACAAAATTCCATGTCATACTTGTGCATATAGATGTAAAATTACAGTTTCATATTTTTTTTTAACACATTTATTTTCAATAAAAGTTATGTAAATTGTTCCAACTGTTATAAAAGTCTGCAGATTTTAGCACAGTTTTTAAAGTACAAAATTAATTACATTATTTGGAACATCTATTAAATCTAGAAATATTGAAGTATGTTTGAAGTTTGTATGTGCTGGTCTTTTAATTAGTATATTTTTTTTTAATTCAACATAATTCTATCATGTTGCTAATTTTCCTATTTATAATTATAAATATGATGTTTCTGCCTATACGCTTCTATTATAATCTTCAAAGGATTACCATACTTCAATGATTGAGTATAAAATGTTCATGTAAAATCATTATATATTTAACAAAATTTGAAAATTATTGTAGGTCATCGAATTATAGTTTATTTTTAAAACTTTATATTATTATATTATTTTGTGTCATCGAACAAAAATATTCAATGGCAGCTGCTTAAATTTTGGAACTTTTCCAAAATAAACTATTAAATATATATAGGGATTAAATCAGCACAATATATTTAAGATATAGTGAAGTATTTAATAGTAATTTAAAATTTATCAGGTTGAATAGAATAATATAAATGTTAACAAAAATGCACATTATCACTAACTGCAATAAATGATTGTTAATTATAACTGCAAGAGTGTGTCATAATTTAAACATTTCGGACATACGTACAGATTTTTATTTTCAATTAATTTAATATATTTTAAAATACATTATTTAGCAGAATAACATATGTTGTCAATTACGCACGGTTCTAAAAACTGCAAAAAAAATTATTGAGAAATACTCACATAAGATCAAATAATTGATATAGTCAACGTTGCAGATTCACATTTGTACATAAGTTAATTAATTTAATTATTTCGATTCCAATATATTATAAATATTATTCTTGCAGATCTTAGTACAAATTTTCATGTGCCAGTATATTGCAAGATTAAATAATATAAAATCACTGTTTATTACAGTTATTGATAAACTGTTTATTGCAGTTATTGATAACGTGTGTCTTTGCTAATTTAGTCTACTATGTTAATTGTACATGTATTGGATATTCTAACATGAAAATTGTACTATTGGCCATTAGAATAATGGTGATGCATAATTTAGAACAGTTATGTAATATTCAATTTATTGTAATTTATATAAGTTATCTATTAATCAATTGAAAATTAAACCATTTTATTGAAATTATTTTAAAAGTTACATACTTGTGGATTCGTCCCGATCTAAATATGAAAGAGAAAATAATTCCCATTGATATTTTTCTGTAGTTTTTTGTTAATTTGTTACGTACGTGGTGTTGGCAAAATGTCTGCCTTCAGAAATATGAATCGGGAATTATTACTATTTTAATTGATGGAAACCGATTCATTTAATGTATGCGATCATTTTATTTTAATTGAACTTAATAAAATGTTATAATAATAACCTTAACGTTATTTCTGCGAACATTTTTGTATCGTGTACTCGTACATAACTATATATATTATTTTCTTTTTTTTTTTTCAGGTTCTAATATTTACCTGATTACCGTAGGGGACTCTATATATATTTCTGGGAAATGCTGTAAATCATGTAAGTATACCTTTTAGTAATAACTTTTCTAAAATTATAGTTTTTAAATGTGCGTATAATATATCAGCACATAAATTCACGTAGATTCAGTATAGCAACTGTAACATCAGTTTTGAATGATTTATGGGTATATAGTTGAATTGAACGAGTTTTCCGTTAAAAATATTGCATTCTGGTACTTAATTGTAATATATAGAGTTGTTCATTAACACTATGATTATGTGTAAAAGAATATTATGATTATCATAGAAGCACATAACGTCAGCGATTAACCGAAATTTCCATACGTAATAACCTAGTTAATAAAAGTTCTTTTAAAAGATACGGTGTTATCTCTAATTCTACTTTTACCATTTCTTATCTAGATAAAGTTTTGCTTATCAACTGTATGGTTAACAAACAAATTACAAATGTGTACGTGCTTATTCTAAAACTAACGTATTTTATTTATAACAATTGAAATGTAGCCGAAACGTCATTTTAATCGTAAGCTACGTTAATGGTAAGCTACGTTTAAATTTATTAATTTCTTTGACAAATTATTGGTTATCAAATTTGTGGTTTATTAAAATGTCATTTGACATTTTATTAACCATTAATATGAGTGCATATTCTAAATCTAACATATTTTTTGTAAATTTTGTAAGGTCTTAATTTAACTGATAGTTGATGTAAAACTAGATAAATTGCACCGTTTTTAAAGCCGTAAATTGAAATTACTAACTTAACGTAAACCTTATTAGTGATGGTTAACTATGTATTGCATTGTATTGCATATTCGTGGTTATTATTTATAAAATCTTTTCTTTGCCAATCATATCATCATGAATGTCAATCCAAATGTGGAATTAAAATGTATGTTCAATATTTTCTGTTTAGAATCAATTAACAACTATACAAATTAGTTTATTGTAATTAATAAAATTGTTTTTTTTTTTTTAATAAAATTCATATGTAACCGTCTTCGCCGTCTCGATACATTTTCTAGTTTTATGCGGATGCTAATAATATGTAAATTAGAAGAAGCAGAGCAAAATAACGAAATTACGCATTTATTGTTTTAATCAACACCAATTTATTCGTTTGGTCTATTTAATTAAGAACTCATGCATATAAGTAGATCGTATTGCGTAAGACAATGATTTAATTTAAGTATGTTGCTTATGTGTGTATACTATAAATGTTGTATACAACTAAGTATACATTACTTAGTATAATAAAATAAAATTTTAGAAAATTGCTTTTACTATGAATTATGAGCATTACATTATTTTCATATATAATAACTTTTATCTGATTAGTATTATTATTCCTTAAGAATTATGTTGTTCTTTATATTCATGAGAAATGAGAACATAATGCAGCAAGGGGGCAAAAAATGGTACGTGCAATATATTAAATTATCAAGTATATTCTAGAACATACCATAGTTTATAATTTATCATAAACTCTTGCGAAATATACAAAAGTTTTGAAAATTTATTAAATATTTCGCAAGATATAGTAATAATTTCTTATTTTGTGTGTAGGACATGTAATTTGGTTTTACCATTATAATTATACATAATATAGAGGAAGCATATGGATGGAAAAATAATTCTGATATTATATACTTTATGCAATGTGTAACAAGGAATACCATTGAAAATCTATTTAATCATGTAAATTACATTAATTAACAAAATATAGCATATATACAATGCTTTTCATACATAATTTAAAATTGTTATGAGATAGAGTTATTTTGATTATGCAATGACTTTAATCATTAAATTTATGAGAAGGGATTTATGTTAATTAAAATGTAAGACTTAAGCAATAATTTCTATCGGCGATAAGAGAAATGCATAAAAATCAGAGAAAATTATTTTATTACATTTTTATGAATAAACAAGTAAAGTGGAAAAGGTGTGCAAACTCTGACATAAAAACTATCGTAAAATAAACGCCATCTGAAAATCGTAAGTATTGAATTGCACAATTGCACAATTTTACAAACACCTCATCCATACAGTTATTATATTATACTATCATTTGATAACTGGCAGTATGGGTCTATAACCAAATTGTTGTTGGGATTATTTTGTCTTTCCACAAGCCAAATGTCGACATCGTATGCCTCCTCAATTCGAGGCTATTTTTTTTTTTTTTTTTTTTTGATATTTTACGTCTAATTTAAAAGTTCCATTATGTCATCAATTTGATCGTATTTTAAGCAATATACAAAATATGATGCATTAATATTGTCTTGTTTATAATTTTCCTCAAATGCTTTGAATTAGTTTATTGGAATAACTTAGAAACTTATACATATTTGACATTATTAAGATAAAATATTTAAGAATTATTTGTATTTCTTCAATTCGCAGTTGATTTTATAATTAAAATTGTATATGTACACTATACCCGAAGTATCTTATATACATAATTGGGTTGGAAACTGCTTTAACTTGTGTATATTATACGTTTGTAGAGTAAATTGTGCATAGCTTATTATAGATGATATTCACACAAATTACATATTATATAAGCGTTATATATTTTCTAAGTTAGTTGGAATTTATAAATCTACTCAACACCAACAACTTTGAATGGCTTTATTATATAGGTTATAGGAGATCTGAAATTAGATAACATTCAATTGGAAAATCTAACCAAATATGTGGTAATTAATTGGAAAGGCAAATAAATTAAACATAAATTGGCATTTGTGCAATATATCCACATGTAAGTTAAATATATATAACATTATATATAACGTACATAGACCAAACATTAATTAACTATTAGCAAAAATTGATGTATACTAACTATAATACTACTACCTTTTATACTATATATCAATTAATTATTCTCTGCGTTTTATGAAAAATGCTGAAATACTAAGCACGGAGAAGTATTATAGAAGTGTATTTATTTCGGAATATAGTTACATAGATAGTACAGTTACAACTTACGCCATCTATACACTAAATTGCAAAATGTTATAATTACACTAAATTATGACAGGACCTAAATAGAAACTTTTTTCTTTTACTAAATATACAGTTACAAATGATGAAAGAACACCTTCCGACTTTTATACTCTATACATATGATAATGCTACTAAATATAAGTGACACTACCAATTGACGTATATTATCTTAAATTAGTGATTTTTTGTGTTATCAGTTGAACTGTTGTATTTGCAAAGCAATTCACATCAGCAAGTTCAAACATAACTGTTCTAAAATGGGAAAAACAACCGCCATTGGCGAGTTATTGCTATCATTTGCGCAATAATTCAATTCAAGTTTGTGATTGATTATAATGTAAAGCAGCTGAACTATTATAAAAGCTGCAGTAAAATTATTCTTGCAGATTTTAGCCCACTTTTTAGTACATTTTTTTAGTACCAACATATTTACAATTAATATTTGATTAGAAAAATGCGATGCTTAAAAGTAAATGCCAATAACTCAATATTGTGTCAAATTCGTAGTTATAAGAATAGTGTGGTGTGTTCCTGTCTTCGTTTTAAAAAAAAAGATTAGTATTTCACATGAAAAAGCATAATTTAATGTTAAAGACATTTTTGATGTTTGATCAACTGTTTAAATAATCTGATAAAGAAAAGTTATTGTGAATATATTTCTTTTTGATATTTACTTATGATGATGAATGGATTGATTTTATTCCAAATCCCAGCTTACTCATATCAGTATTTAAAATGTACGAGTAAGTCTATTTTACGAGTATATTCTATATTTTTTTATTTTATGTGCTTCTTTAGCTTATTGATATAATATTAATATATACGTATAAGGTAAAGGTTATCATAAAAAAAATATATTACCTGTGTTTACTTTCAATATTATCAATCGTAGAAGAGTACATTTATTTATAATCGTTGACTTGAATGACATTAAAATTTACTAGAAAGTGATAATAAAATATAAATCAATTCCTGGTGAATAAACTTTGATACATATGTATAATACTACACATTCAGTTTAGTTATAAGGGAATGACTAGTCATTTGATGCTTAAATTTTATTAAGTTATGGCGGACAAGATAGAGTGAATACATGTATTTTTAGTTAATTTGAATAGTCAAGAATGCTCCGATTATAAATATCCACCAAATAGACTATTGGTCAGCCGAGGACAATCAGTTCAAGTATACTCGAATGGTCACCCAATATGATTCATTAGAAATATCACCACTGTCCGAATTTCATGCGTTAACCATTTCATTTTTATTTTATTCCTATTATAATATTATATATAATATCAATTATTGAAAAACTGTACGAAATCTGCTAGAATATAATTATTGTAGACTTTATAACAGTTATATAATGTAACTATAATTAATTCATTCAAATTATATGTAAGTGTTATAATTTTTTAGAACATTTTTGATTACATATTTATATTTTCTGTTATTCAATTTAAAACTGTACTAAATGCCGCAAAATTGTTGTTATGGTGAATTTTCTAACAGTTTTGTTAGAGCCAGTATATTTTAATGAAATTAATACATATTCTAATTGGTTTGGATATGGGAAAAAATTAGTGCATTAATCAATACAAAGTATTTAGTGCCGTTATTAAAACTGTGCTAATGTATACAATTTTTTTTATATGTGAATATTTAATATATAAGTTATAGACTTAATTGCTTTATATTTTAATAATATTAGCAATGCACATCCATCCCTTGAATGCAATAAGTAACCTAATCCAGAAAAAAAAGTGTGGGTTATTATTATTTGCTGATGTATATAGGTCATTTTTTCGGGCATTAGACATTGTTTCTTTTGAGTATTTTTAATGCAATGAGGGATGAAATACCCCCAGAGTCAATGAAATTGAATATTTGTAATTTTTTCAAAATCAATTCAATCGAAACTGAACACAATGCAATATCCATTATAAGTTTAAATAGTACTTCAGACATAATTTTTCAAAAACATTACCTACTTGAGCTCTCATATAATGCACCAGAAATCTGCATTCAACATTTACTTGTATATGTTTATTTGTATTCTTATAAATGCATTTTATATATACATATACAAATATATGTAATATGCACTTGTTTCATTATAAACTTTATAGTACTACGAGAATATATATATTGTGTAATTTGCCCATTTCCTTTTTAATGGCAATCAGTTCACTTCCTTTAACTAAATAGAAAAAAAAGTGACTAATTCAGTTTTACAAAATACAAATGTTAAATGGAAACGAAAGCTTTGTTTGATAAATAATGAAACAATAAGTATTATTGAGTATTCTCTTCAACATAGAAACATCTTAGTATACTTACAACAGTAATTGTAGCATTCTGTTATCTATAGAGTCTGATGCCACATGTATATATACTCGGTATTAATATTCATCAATTGATTGGTTTTATATATACTGACGACATATCATAGACAACATTATAAGAAATTTCATTCATATTCGTTCATTGCATACATAGCCAATTTTACAGAGCACCCTACATTAGCGAAGGCGCACGTTATCAATAACTGTTATAAATACATTTATTTTATTAATTGTAACTACTAATGTTAATGACAATATTGGATATTAGTGCAGACTTAGTAATTTAGTGCAGTTATAATATTTAAAACTGTTATAATTTAATTAACTATACAATTTTGGTTTGTGAAACTATGTAATGGATACAAATTACTATTCATTTTTTATTGCAATTTGATGGTCACATTGCATTCGTAAGAGATGCAAAATCTTTTCGATTTCGCTCAAAATGGTCGACGTGTCAAAATATAGTCTATCATATTCGTATATATTTTGTCCAAGTCAACAGGTCATGCTTATTAGAATGTATCACATATATTTTATATTTATTCTATTAACCCATAGGTGTAGATTTTTTTTTTTTACAATTATTTCTCAATTATTTAACCCTAAATTTCTTTTCGCCACTTCCCATCAATTATTTAATTATTCGGCATTGTTTTCTCCGGTCTTTAACCTTTTCTTATAAAAATCAAATAATTTATTATGTTGTTTTCAATTTAAATTATTTTATAAATATTTTTCAACAATAAAAGAATATAAACAGACAAATCAAAATAATTTATGTTAAAAAGTAATGGACACACAAGGGCAATAGGGTCGTCTGATACATTTTTAATTGACTAATTTTAAAATTCAGTGTTTTATTAAGTATTTACTGGCGTATTATTTATAATTTTTTTGTATATAAAAAAAAAAGTAACTATTTTATTTTGATTTTAATTTCCATTATTTAAATACAAAATTGTATTCGACTATTTATATCAATTGAAAATTGATTTTAAAATAATATCTAGTCGTACTGAATAATTTTCAATGGTAATAAATTCAAATTTTTAAATGAATACAATAATATGCATAATATTATGTAACCGAAAAGGATATCTCGGGTCGTTATCAACTCCAAAATAAAATACTTATTGATTGGGATTTTGGATAAAATCTAATTCCAATTTAAATATTTTATGTAAATTTTGTATAGGTAATCTTATATTACTATATGTTAAATAATACTTTTTATTTATGATCACTTTATTCAATTCACACATCAACTGTATTTTTAGTTACAGAGAATTAGCTGCACGTAGCAATATTTTTAAATTCGAAAATGACGGCAAGTTGTGTGTGAGAAACAACAATCATATGGACACGATGACTAAATTGTGAATGACCAATTGCAAAGATCAATTATGCACAATCATCTATACGCTACCAAAATTGTAAGACCAAAATATGTGCTCAGATCAGCCGTATTCACGTGGGACCTACTCACCAGTATTTAAGTTTTTCGACACTTATATTTGGTGGGTATTAAATATTTAGAATTACTACATTTGTGCGGTTGCAAATTTCATATTTATCTAATGTTCATTTAGTTTCATCTTTTTTTTAACACGCTTCTATTTTCTATGTGTTCGAAATATTGTTGAACGGATATTGAACTATTTACAGTGTTTCAGTTAGTATAGTATAGAGATTCTGATGAGTCGAAATCTGAATTGAATTGTGGATTGGTGTAATGTTTTCTTTCCAGTTTCTTCATTTATATCCTAATAATTTGTACTCTTGTTTAATGTTGAAATGGTTACATTAAATTTACTAGTTTATTATACTCGTAGTACATATTTTAAATGACATGTTAGTGATACAAATTGAATTCATAAAAATGGAAATATCAGGTCATATTGATTGGGAGATTGTTCGAGTTATGTCTAAAGGGTAAACATATAGAATACTTGAAGTCCTACTTATTTTATTTTTTTGCATACATAATATACTTTAAGAGAAATATCTAATATATTCATAAAAATGTATATATGAATATGTAACATCAAACTATGTTATATAATATACTTTGTTACAATAAGGGCAGTATCACATATGATGTTCCATATTTTCTTCCCATCATGACTATATATATACGAATATGAATATATATATATATATATATAATCCCAGTTGTGTGGCATAGGAAATATTGTGTCTTGGACAATACAATATAAGATTTAGAGTACAAAAAATGGAGATTACATTGAATTTAACGCTATTTTCTCGGGATCCTTTTACATTTTAGATATCTTTTCAGATTTTTTTTTTTGCCATAACTTTATATTCACGTTATTATTATATGGAATAGATATGAAAACACATTATTAGTATATTTTTTTTCAATTTTATTTTTCTTCCTTAGATTAACTTTAGACTAAAATGGCATAGTCGTATATTCAGTCATATATAAGAAGCTTATATATCCTTCTGTTAGTAGGAGGTTCTTATTAGTATGTATACTCATATAGTTTTACTGACAGTGACATCTTCTTCACGTCTTCAATATATTTGGTATTTCTTTTCAAGGAAAGACATGTTCATGTATATTCTTGAACTGAAAGTGGAAGCACTTTGCATGCCTATTTTATATTTTATCGTAATTATTATCGTAATCTTCACGCGTCTAGGTAGCACTTGGGTGACTTTACGATGCTTATTGAGTTTATAATTGAACTGAAAAAAATACGATTAATTACAATTATCCAGTTATACATTTGAATATGTCAGTAGAGTAATGCAAAAAACCTCAGCTACCTAGCACATGATTAACTGTGTATTGGGTTATGCACTCCTAATCATGTATTATCAAATCATCGCATTTTACATCTGGATACTAATTTCATATTACGTCTGGCTAATACTAAACAGTACATAAAAATAAAATTCTGACATTATTAGTATCAGGATTTCATAAATTGACGAACAGGATGGTCTCTATTTAAAATAAACAGAAGTTTCATAGGATTGATGTGAGTAATTTCCCATGATAGTTGACCATTACATTCGCCACCTTATGTAAACTTATCAACAGTATATTCTAATGATTTTTGTTTTTCTTTTAATTACAGATGAACTGGAGGTAGTGGCTCACAGTAATTCAGCATCAGAAACGATTTAGGTAAAAGTATTAAATATAAAACATAAATTATTGTTAAACATAATTATAATATGACTGTGTTCTCATAAAAAAAAAAAACTGATATTTTGAGAACACCGGTGTATTCGAACCCTTATCATTCTATCGCCCCGTGTATTTATAAGCTACTGGACGGAGAACTGATAAGGGCCCGTGTCACCATACAACATCATATTTTATATTAATTTAATTTCAATTAAATTAAATTTATTTATTAATAGTTTTTAACATTTAATTTGAACAGAAACATATTTGAATAGCACTATGATTTTAATCGTAGTATTTTGGTGAGTAGTGAATAATTTGAAGATTATCTGTTGCCCAGAGTCAAATATTTTATTAAAATTAAGGTTATCATGAAAATACTGTCACATTTTATTGGAATATCTACGGTGTAGTAAATACTTTTGTCGCTGAATTTTTGAAAAAAAAAAATTAAGTTGGTTCATTATTCTGATGAAAAAGTACTCTTTTCTTTGCTTGAATCGTTAAACCGATCTGTTTTGATAGAAGAAACAAGATCAGATTGGGCGGAAAAAATCTCGTAGAACAGACATTGGAATATGGGGTCTTAGAACAGAATTTTCCGCGAGCTTGGAAGTGTCTTCCAGAGGTTTATGCGATTGAGTGATGTATTCGGCTGAATTTGGATATATAACAAATGAGGAAAAGAATTTCAGACAGCTATAAACGTTAATGAATAAATATACGCTGACGTGGGTACCGTAACACATCGATATAAAAACTTTTTCTGAGAACCTGAACCATTTATGTCGGTCTCGGAACATCGGTACATCAGTAATAAATTTCGGTGCTGGAAAAAAAGAGCAAAGGGGAAAACATACAAGTAGATTCTGCACTGACGAGAAACAGACTTCGATACACATTGTCTCTGAATATCTCTAGATTCCTGATTCACATGAGCCGGACGCATTTTGGAAACCTACGTATCGGGTATTGAATTGTTATCATCGCTAAAGTCCAAACAGATCCTGAGCTTCTTGGAAGCAATAGTTTCGGTAGATGTACTCTGTGGTCGGAGGTAGTAACACTGAATCTGAAGTCAGTAGCACGGTGGTGTACAATAGGCTTTATTATCGTGGTGCTCTGATAACGCCACTTCAAAATAATCTAATAATCGTCTTTGTCACGTTTTGGTAGTTCTGCCCACTGCTTATACTGTTCTTTTGTTTCTGTTGTGTAGTGATGAATTCGTGTTTCATCATCACATTAATTGGTAAAAAAAATTCGCTTGAATTACATGCACACAGGTTCAAATCTCGTCGAGAAGTGGTCACACAAATTCGTTTTTGATTGATTATAATAACGACACTTATCTTGCTGATATAGCTTTTTCATATGCAAATGTTGTGTACATGATCATACGAGATGTTTAACATGTCAGCTGTCTCACGCCACTCTTAAATTGTACGATCGTTTCTTATGATCGCTTATGATCACAGCATTTTTAATAGCTGTTAAAATAAAATGAATTACCATATCTGGCTGAAATTTAGCATGTGCCAGATATGAAAAACAACTTGAAAAGACTTGAAAATTGTGCACAAAAGATGTGTAAATTGGGTGCTTATTCAATCAACTTTTCTCTTAACTATTTGTGCTTTCGATTTCTCAAATACCGCAGTGCATCTGTCGTAGACAGATGCGAAGTGCGAATTAGCAACATTTATTAAATAAAACACTAGAGATGTTTTTAAAAAGTTTTAAACTTTCCTTATAGTTATTGCTACTAATTTTCCGATCATATATTGGTGAAGGCTCGTTATTTATATGGAAGTTACCGTTTAAGGATGGATATTAGAATTTTATTCTTGAATTTGAAAATTAGACACAAAAGATGTGTGTAAATCATTTGTGTATTCAATCAACTTGTACTTTCTATTTCTCAAATAATGCGGGAGATCTGCCGTAGACAAATCCATGTGCGAATTTGATAGAATTATTGTGGCAACCAAGGCCTAAAAAGTGTTAGAATAATTTAACGTTAATAGAGATTTGCGAATGGTGGAATGATTACAAGAAAAATGCAATATTCAATTATAGAACAACAAGTAGGAATAATTAAATTAAGTTTTATCATAATTAAGAATGTCAAAAGCAAACACATGTTTACATATTGTTGATTTTGCTAATTTAACTTCTTTGCTCACAGTTTTGGTGACATCATGTTCTTTAAGCATTCCATAGATCATATATATATATGTTATATGTGTATAAATATGTGATACTTCTCTGAATATCTAAAGACTTTATTGGATTTTATAAGAAAGATGATTATTTTTCCTATAAACTTGCCTGTTTCCGTCACAGCGTAGGCACTTTGGATATTGAGTATGCCTAAATATATTATACATATTAAGAGTATATATTATGCTTTATACCATCAGAAAGGATACACAAATGAATAGGAATATAATACATATATGTATATTTTTGGGAATTATTCAGTAACCCTCCATAACCTACCATTTTCTAAATTATTTACACATTAATATACATTTATAAATTTGTATCTGAAAGCCTTATGTATATAAATGCTGCTATATGTACGAGCATATAAATAATATACAGTAGTGGAACATTACATCCATGTGACTAGATGTGTAGAATGAATTAAGTAAATTTTGATTATATAACCGAAAATATCTTCCGATATTAAATTTCGTTATACATAATAGATAGAATGTATAATGCAGAGTATTAAAATAGCAAAGTTTAAAATGTGTCAGTTTAAAATGGCAAACTAAGATAAAGCCCTCTTCTATAGGTTTCAAACAAACATTGTTATCGCTTTAACACAATCCTTTACTGTATTTCTGGAGATTAGGCAATAAAAGATGAGTATATGTGAATAGTATTCTGTGTTGTGTACATAAAATTTTATTTAAATGAAAATTGAATCACATATAGTAAAACATTTACATCAATAAAAGACTTTTAATAGGTCACAATGCGTCGAAATACGTCACAATATATAGATTTAGATCACACTTTAAGAAATAGATTTTTCTTCATCATTTTTCTAAA
>JANSTX010013367.1:0-16287 GCA_027564355.1 Penthetria funebris
AAAAATGGTTAAGATTCTGATATATCCTACCTAATTACGACTAAATTAAGTTCAAAATTTAGATAAATTTCTAGTATACTCAAAGTTACGTGTAATTAATTTAAATGTGAGAATCATAACATTTAAATATCTGTATAATTAAACCATTCCTTTTCATTTAATGTGAGATTTTTTTTTTTCATTATTTAATTAAATACCCATTTTAAAGATTATGGATATGAAAAGGACATAAGAAAAGAAGGAAAAAGTTTTTGTCGATTTAACTTTAAAGAAAATGTGATTGTTTTTATTTTCTTTAAAGTCCCTATGGAAAACTGTCATTTAATAATTTATTTAAATGACAAATATAAATTATAATTATAGTAATATTTACGATATTAGTTAGTGAATTGATTGAATATTAAAAATGATTTTTTTTTTTTGATAGTTTATGTAATAATAAAATTAATAGTTGAAAATTTATTCCATGTCTAGACCAAGATGTTTGTTTTCTTTTCCCGCATGTGTACTTTTTTGCTTTCCATATATTGAAAAAGAAAATTGTATATCTAATTTTTATGTTTTCTATAATTTTATTTACGGCCATGATATTATTAAAAATATTATGTTTTAAGTTTTTAAAGAAATTTCAAGATTTATAACATTTTCATCACCATGTAATCCTATAGCATATATAAAGTAAAATATCTTTGTGGTAATAGCCATAGACGAATGTAAGTATAAAATTTAAAAGATTTTTCCATTATACCAGTTGACTTTGACTTTAATCCTAATAATGTCTTTTATCAAAATTGAATTCGCTGAATAGCATGTTATAAGAAATGAGAAAAAGAAAAAAATTACTGAATTTCGTGTAATAATATTATGTAACCAAAAAGTTTTTTGGGTGGAAACACCCCATTTTCAGAATAAAAGTTACGCATATTTGGAGTAGGAAACATTCTTAACTGATTCAGTTTGATGTGTCCGTACAAGTATAAATGAAAGATATTTGGAATTATTATGAGTGAATTTTTGATTACTGTATATATAGAAATTTTATAAATTCTAATTTTAATAAATATTATATGTTTTATTTCCTATTCAGGAATGGTGCTCCTTGTTCTCAATCTGTTTCCCTATACAAGTTTCCGTCCTAAAAAAATTGTCACTTCCTAGATTTAAACTCAAATTCTTTTAAACAACTATATTGTTTATTAAACAACTATATTGTCTAATGCATTATTACCGATATTGAAATTCAACGTATTTCTTGAACGACCATAATATCTAATATGGAGACCTACCTTTTAACTACCTCAAATATTGTTGTGTGTTTTTTTTTTTAATTTAACCTTCAAGGTTGTATGTATTATTTGGAAAAAGAACTATATCCTCTGGTTAAATCCTTTTGTTCCCTGGAAAAACCGATCCAAATAAATCACAGTATTTTCTGCAAATGAGAATTTTTACTATTATATTGTTCAATAGCATTTATGAATCCTTCAAAACTATGAAATGTATAATATTTAAAATAAAAACTTTCTTAATTCGAAATGCATCAGTACATAATATTAAATAACAAAAAATAAAGTCGCCGCTAAATAAAATATCCTTGTCCCTAATTTTCAATTTATCAACAAAACCATATATCATTGACTCTTTAAGAATTGCAAGTTTTTTTTTTTTTATGAACCATTTAATATAATTCACTTATAATATAATATATGATGTTAATAATATTATTCTGTTACTTATGAATATGAGAAAATCGCTTAAACATCCATTAAATGCATTATATGCATTATCTTAATACAATATTTTCACTTATATTATACTCGTTTATAAATATAACAAAACTGAATGACATTTTATTACATTGGAAAATTGTTTGTATGAAATTGATTTTACCCTAAGCAAAACTCAACAATTTTTAATACATAAAATAAGACAAAAAAAAAAAAACTATAAAATAATCTGGAAAACTACAGTTTATTTTCGTTCAAACAATTTATCTTAAGAAAATTCGTATCTGAAAACTGTCATATGCATTATTATGGTGGTATAACAGTAAGAATTTTCACATATATGTCCTTTTTTTCATATATATATAATCAAAATAATGGATACTACAAGTACATGTAATAATAGTAAATTTAGAAAAAATTAGACAATTTAACAATTTCAAGAACGACTTGAATTGGAATTAAATTTTATGTATATAATGCTGAAATCAATATACTATTGTCAATACTTACTTAAGTTGTATAACTTCCATCAAATTTACTTTAGACAATATTGTATGACTACGAATAAATACTTGACTTCACAGATATTATACCGATGATATTCATTCATTAGTTCGATATCTAGATCAGGTCGTAGCACAACCGTTAACCCATATTCATCCAGATTATATAAAGGAAAAAAAAAAAACATTTTAATATAAAGGATCGATATAAATAGACACAACTATGGTAGTTGGTATATAAGTTGCTTATATCCACGTTTATATCGTTCTCACTAATTGTCTATTCAAACTTTGTTTTAAGATTATATTTTGCCATCTCAGTTTATTTATTCTACTGTGTTAGCCATACTGCATTTGATTTAGTGAATTTTTCAATTTCTCCATAGTTTATAGAAAAAAAAGTCGATAAACTAAAGGTCTAAATAATCTGTGACCGAACTTTTTGTACAAAAAAGAATGGATTAAGTCAGATCATCTATAATATTTACATACAAAGTTCCTTCCTAGTCAATCTCTTAGAATTACTTAGCATTGATCACATTACATTTTTGATTAAGATATCTTCTGAAGAATTAATTATAATAATAACATCATAAATCAGTTTCAAAAAATCAGTGTCAAATTCAATTAAAATAAAAATAATTTACATAACAAAAGCTCAATAATATTATGATTATCCTATTTATGCTGCAACAACAACACTACATGAATCTGTAAATAATATTCATCCCTATTGATATGTTCCCTTTAGATATGCTGACTCTAATTCTCACCCAACTATAACATTCTTTAAATTAGTTAAAGATTTTTTGGAAAGTGATATAATGAAGATCAAAAACTAGCCACATATGCCATGAGATTATTATGAAACGATAATAATATTAACAGAACCAATTTCAAATTTGATATTTACAATAAATTCTCTAAATTTCACATCCATTACGAATAGAGTTTCGAAACGTATTAATTCAGTCATGAATTTCACATACCATAATTCAGAGTTTGGATTAAAGAAAACAAACGATAAGTGATGAATCAAATATATAAATAGTAAAGAAAAAATTCCGTTTTAAGTTTAACAAAAACTAGCACATAAATTTATTGATCTATAAGACAATATAACTATTGTGACAGATATTAACGTGATCCCATCATCTAAACTTCTGATATAAAATTTAAACAAAATCATACAAACATTAATGATTATGACACCATAACTAAAAACTATAATTATTATACATCATTTAAAATTAAGTTTAAGACCATTCCACATTGCTATTGAAAAAGTACATTATTATTTCACTCATTCGAGTGTGACAATATATTTTTGAATATCATTCACTAAGCTTATGATATACCATTTAAATTATTGAAGTATCCTATAGACGCAAGTAGACTGGAGATGTGAAAATTTTCACCTCAACGCGGTTTCACCGATAATGTGGTAATATTTTATATATGTCATTAATGGCGTGCGGTTGAATTTAAAACATTGTTAACATCTCACTTATGCACCACTTTTCTGAAATATTCAAATGTTTAACCGGAAAATTAGAAAATTATAATTGTTTATATATTTTCCCGTTGGTAAGTTCCAATTGTAATTATTTGATAGTTTACTTTTGATGGTTATACCGGCAAATAGGTGTCGAGCTATGTGCACCCATGTAGTGTACAGGTTAAAATAAAAAGCCAGATCATTCACAACCTATGCAAGTATCAAGAGTGACACATCAATTACTACCTCGACAGTTATGAACACTTGTTCAATCGATTAATGGTCTGGAAATATGTAATAGAATAATTTCCACTATGCCAAAGCCATCCAAGAATTATTGGTTCAAAGATCACATTTAACTATACTGTATATATTGAATATATTTTCTGGTAGTGACAACTAAATCTCTAAAAATAAAAAAGGAAGATACGTGTATATTTACATTTTCAAGATGTTTTATTTTCTTCTGTGAAATATTACAAAATCAATTTAAAATATTTTATATCCGTTTTTTTTTTTTTAGTACTATAAAATTTATTATATTATTTTCGTTTAGATTCCGGAATAAAAAAAGGAATAATAAACGGATAAAAAGTAAATGGTATGTTCTATACTATCATCTGCAGAATGTTAAGAATAAAAAGTTCAATAAATATTCTGTATAAAGTACGATGATATTTAATGTTTTATATGTTTAGTTGTATATTACTGAATGCAATAATGTAGTACAAATTTTTTTTTTTTTTGAAAGTATCTCTGTTTCTATGCATAGAAACGGATATCAATTAAGAGCTGAATAATTTCACCTTAAAGAAAAACGCATTCCAATAATATTTTAAAAGAATCAACAGAAAAAAAAACTTAAGTTTTATTAATGATGAGCCTCTAATGTTTTCTTAATAAATTTTTTTAAATTTAAATTTATTTAAAAAATCGAAAGTAAATTGTCAATACATGTCCATAATCCTAGAAAACTATCGGCATTAACGTTAATGTCGTTGACTCGTAAGCCTCATTACCTCCCCGAGATGACCATTTCGAACAGAATATTAATTTACCATAAACATTATATGAAGTGTCGGGCACAAATTAATGAACAAAAATCATATACCATTAAGTTGGTTGCAGAGTATGCAACTCACGTTACTAAATCTTTTCAATTGTTTTCATTCATTCTTTTGGACGAAAGCGACAAAAAATTGTCTCTTGTCACAGCTGTAAATAAATAAATTTACATATAAAACCCTTTTGTTTCAATAGCTGTTTAATGTCAAATGAGGCTCAATTAATCATAGTTCAATGTTGGTGCACGCAAACAAAAGGCACAGCAAGTATTTAAATTACATTTATGATATAGTCGACAAAAATTTAAATGGACAAAATGTTATTTTATGGCAAGGCTTTGAATAGTCATGAGAGTTGGTGCCAGTTAATGGCGAAGTAGAGGTTCTACCCAGTATGCATAATAAAGTGGATTATTTATTTTATTTTGGTTGATTCTCTTGAAGTTCTAGATGAATACCGAACTGAAAGTACTAATAGTAGTGTTGTGAAATGTTGATTTTATTTTCTAAGCAGGTAAAAAGGGGTGTTCGCCGCAAATGCATTATGAATTACAAACATTTGCAAGCATACAAATTGAAATAATTTTAATGACATAACATTTCCCTTATTTTTTTCATTGATATATACTCGTACTCGTTTTGTCCATTTTCTTAGATGAATGGTTGCTACAGATAAAGTTTTTAAGTGGTAATATTTACATGATTTATATATACAAATATACGTATATTGCGGGTTATAATACAGAAAATGTGATGATAAGTTCAGTTATTTTACGTAATAAAACTTAAGAAATTGAAAATAATGAAAATATGCATCCAAATTGCACACAAACTATGAATTCTCGTACAAGAAGAAAATAATGGTGCATAATAAATTATGAATGCAGAATAATGAATTGTTTATAGTATCTGTGGATTGTGACGACTATTCCGTATATGGTATTTTTCAGTTGCTTAAATTATTTATTTTATATTATTTTGCTGGTAAAGAAAATGCATTTTTAATGGTATTTTTTGGAAAACATGTTAAATTTTCCATGTGAACATTTTACTGCATCACGTTGATTAAATAAAATCGTCTTAAATGATGTATGTCTTACTGCAATGATCTGAATTTGAAATGATGATAGTGTAGTCGTCAGTTGATGCAAAATGGAATGTTATTAATTTTAGTATTTGCTTGAGTAATAATTGCGAATTTTGTGAATTCATTGGTAAAATGGAATTAATTGACTGTGGTTCGGTCATATTACTATATCCATTCAATTAGAATACTATACTTACATTGCATTATAAATGGCGATGCAATGTATACACGAAATATTGATGTAGAACATATGCTAAAATGAAATATGATCGATATTGCTGCCTATGAAAATTGAAAATAATTTGAATAATATTTTTAGGGTAAAAGCACTCTTAAGTAATTAATTATTATATACTATGCCTTTATTATATTGCTAAATGGTATTATTGTACACTTATACATAATATTACATTGTTTTATTATATTATTTTATTATATTTTGGTAGAGGAATTTTTATATTTTAATAAATATATATATACAGTCCACAACAGTCGTTGAAGTTAGTTGTTTTATTTTCAAAATCCTCGTATCATCACATAAGAAACAAACATAAAATCAACGATTCATAACACAAGGCAACATCACCACAAGATAACCTGAGGTTATATCGGACACATTTTCAATTAACAACAGGCTTATCAAACAAATATTAAGTTTAGAATTTAAGAATTATTAGACTATTTAAGACTGAAATTACTCCAATCATTTTTATATTCAATCAATATATCATCTGGCGTTTCCTCTTGCTTTCTCTTGCTCTCTATATGTGCATTCCGAAAGGACCATATCCGGTTAGAATTTCTATCATAATGTAAGTTTATTCATATTCAGGCTATGTGATTCCCGCGATTTTTTTTTTATTGTACAAATCCTAGTCTTTCTTATCAAACACTAATAAAATATCACGAACTAAAAATTTGTCAATTTATCACATATTTATTATTATAGATCATTTAACCGTTTCTTCATTTCTAGATCCATCCTAATATTCGTTCTATAATTAAAATAAATGAGCTGACTTTTGAATTGATTCATATACGGTTATCAAATGTTCTCAGGAAAAGTGATTGTCTAAAATCTCAGTATGTTGTGCATTTAGTAATTTGTTTGTTTTGCTTCGTGATTCCATTTATGAATTGATTCCAAACTAACGAATGGACTGTTGTAACAAAGAAGTCTCTGTTTGAAACACATTTTCAAGTACTTCCTGCTCGAATTTACGTTTATGATTCTATTTAAGATTTTTAAAAATGTTTTTTTTTTGGTTAACAATAACCGTTATGAATATGTTTAAAATTTCATATAGAAAAGATATGAGAAGAGTTTTCTCTAATATTTGTTTACTATTAGTTGTTACTTGTATTTAAAATGACTATCATCATCACCATCTTAAGTTTTACGCCTCAAGAGCATATAGGTCAACATTATTATATTAATTTGCCGTTTCTAATAAAAATGTAATATCAAATGTGAACTATAATATAAACACTCGTATAATTGAAATTTATAGCGACTGCAAAAAATGTATACTCTCCAAATCTAATCAGTGTTTGTTTCACACCTTCGAAGGATGGGATGTTCTGATATTGTAATTCTGTTTAAAAATTATAAAGCTTGTCTAACTTATGTACGGTCAATTCTTTCGACACCCTCCGTCGATGATTACTAATGTGTCTGTATTCTCCCCTCTTCAAGCACCAGTTACTGTTTGAAGAATTACGTTTGAGAATTCTACTTTTTTCCATCGAATGTGATGATATCGAGGACCAGAAGAAGAATACATACGACATTAATGGTCTTATTAGTTGCTTGTAACGAAGTATCTTATTTTTTTTATCGAGTTTTTTTTTTCAAGATTCTAGCGATTGCATGTAATGAACGAAATACTTAAGCCGTAATTTCATTAATATATATGGATTAAACTTTAGAGTATTATTTAATCTAATACCAAGATACTTTAAACTGTTAACATCCTGCAATCTATGTCCATCAATGAAGACTCTTAAGTATCTGGTTCTAGTTGGAATATGAGGGCGAGTAAGTCTACCAGTGCCTCTAAATACAATAGTTTCGCATATGCCGAAAATCAAATTCATCTTCAAGACTTTTATCCAGTCACTTGGTTGCATACCTGAATTCCTGAATTACACCAGCTGATATGGGATATGAATCAGACATATCTATTCGCCGATATGAACCCTAAAATACCTATTCAAGAGGAAGATATATATAAAGTTTATGAGATGACAGTTAAAACCATGAATATCTTTTAATTTATAGATTAAACCCGTTGATGTATGCCGTATCAAAAGCTGTTTCGTAGTAAAGAGCGACGGCAATTGTTAAGTCGCGATTATCGTTGTTACAGTTACAAATAACATGTTTGTAATTGCGTGATCAGTGGAGTATTCTAACTTAAATAGAAATATTTTCGGCTTCTAGTTACCCACAGGATTAGTCAGGATTCTGTGAAAATGAAAATGGTAAAAATTGTTCAAAGTGAACAACCTTTGCATCGTTGTGAATTGGGTTACTGTCTTTACGTCAGGCGGCCGCTGGCAGTAAGACAAAAGACAAATAGAAGAAAGGAGCGAGCAGGGAAATTATTGATTATTTATTTATTATTTATTATGGTAGAAATATGAAATGAGTTCACTTTTGGTAACGAATTTCGGAAGTAAATTACTCCCGCAATCGGATATGCGGGTGAAAAGTATCAAAAGTGAAGTCAATTCATAATGTAAAAGTTTGAGAGTATAGGTACTTGTAGAGATAGTATCCGTCTTTTTTACCAGTTAGACATGATTTACTCATCCTCAAATGTTTTGTAGATGTGTAATTAGTTTATATGTTAATTACAATTTTTAATTGAATATTGTCAAATATTCGGAAACAATGTAAACATAAATTAATTTATTTTATTACAAAAATCATTTTATTTTTACTAATTTGCTTATTTATTTTTTTCTGTTTTGTTTTTTGTTTTGTATTATTTGATTTGCATATTTTGCATTTTTAAATAAATATACAATAATTTAATTATTTCTACTAATTCATTTATCAAAAGATTTTTCATAAAATTGTACATTAATTAAATTATTATATTTAAAAATAAATTTAATGATGAACTGTTACAAGTGGTGCATGATGAACAATTGGATGATGTACAACTGGATGATGAACAATTGGATGATGGACAATTGGGTGTGAAACTATAGCTGTTTTAATTATTGGTGCTGAAACAACATGATGTGATACAAGTGGTACTGTATGGATTGGTGTTACAATTTTTGTAAGTGGTGCTGAGTGATGTACAACATGACTGTAAATTGGAAAACGAAAATTTTTGTTTTAAAATTAACAATTGATTTTGGAACTATTAATAATGTCAATTAATCTGTTTTATAAAAAAAAAAAAATAATTAATTATAATGTAAATTAGAAAAATGTGATTAATTTTTAAAACTCTGCAGGCAGAAAGACATTTATTGTATCAATTAAGAATTTTTCATAATCCGTTTTTAAATTGTATTTTATTTAATTTAAAAAATAAATTATCTATCATATATTTAAAAGTTTTTGAATTTTATTTTAATTATTTAAAATTTTTAAT
Organism: Penthetria funebris; assembly: GCA_027564355.1. Lineage (NCBI taxonomy): Eukaryota > Metazoa > Arthropoda > Insecta > Diptera > Pleciidae > Penthetria > Penthetria funebris. The sequence goes on from JANSTX010013367.1 coordinate 9,494, forward strand.
TTGATAAATGATTATTTAAAATAAGTTATACACATTTAAAAAAAAGAAAAACAAACATTTATGAACAATTGATATATATATACTTACGATGATGAATGGCTAACTGCAACTGGTGCATGTACAATTGGTGTATGTACAATTGGAGTATGTACTACAGCTGGGCTATGTACAGCAACGTATCCTGGAGCGGCACAGGCAACTGATAAGATGCATAATACAACGAACTGTAAAGGATTTTTTGTTTTTAATTATGATTGTTATGTGTTATATAATTGTGGTGCGGTTTAATAGTTGAGTGGTGTATTTAAGAGTTAATAGATTTTATTTGTTGTGTTATTTTAATGATTATTCATTTTATTCTTACCAATTTAAACATTTTGAAAATTTTGCTTTTTAATAAGACTGCGGTAAATAAAAAACAATGTTATGTTTTAACACTGAAATAACTCAGAAGTAACTGATGCTTATTACACAATATTACAGACCTTTTATATTAAATGCTACTCAATATTGAATATTTGGTGTGAATGAATACACAACATAAGAGTACCCATTGATATTATATGTTTTAATGTAATATTTTGTATGTATGGTAAGATTTAAAAAATAAAAATTATAATTTTTTGAATTGTTATGAAATGTGAAATTTTGTAATTATTCAACGGGCATTGTCATCTCTTTAAGATTTAATTTCTATCCATTGCTTAGGCAAATTTACTTTAACATTGTGCTGTCGTTTCGGTTCTTTTTCATTTGTACTTATATTTAAACATATATATATATATATGTATATATATATATATATAACATTGAGTTTTACCATTTATTGACAATATTGCAACTAGAAAAAGTGATCTTGAAAATTCTTATTTTTACATCAAAGATGTTGAATGGAAAATATAGTACTATCGGAATATGTTTGATACAATAAACAAGTAATATGATTTATATATATATACATATATAACACATAATATATATATATATATATACTCGAATATGTTGTTTACTTAAATGAAACATAGTTATTTGAGGGGATAAATCTCATATTGACATATATTAACAACAAACACTGTTGTAATATGAATTCATATGCGACAAGACAAAATATGCAAATTGCATAATTATATTTGCAATTGCATTTCATTGATCATTATTTACAATTATGTTGAAGCTGATAGATTTTCTCAATATAAACAACAAAATTTAATGAATTTAAAAAAAAAAAAATTGCATTTAAATATTTGAAAGTGCATGCACAATATGTACATCATATACGATTGAGTACACTAGACGCATAAAGTACCACGAGTTGTTTACTTGCATTTTATTTTATTACATGATTTTATTAAAATTAAATTTTCAATATTAAAAATTAATATAAGAAAAAAAATGAATTAAACAATTACGATATTAATTATGTCAATTTTTACTGAATTATATTTACCGTTATTTAATTAGGTATCAAGGTTTTCTTTTCAGTTATTCATATAATTAATGCATTTACGTATATAGGATTTAGTTCTTACCAAGGATTAAATATATTTATCCCGCAGTAATATGTTATTTTAATATTTTCTAGTTCTCAATATGTTTTTTTTTTTTTTCATACTTCAACACAATCTTCACTCCGTACATGATCATAGATTATCACTGAACAACCTCCATTGTTAACAATTTCTAGCCAGAATAGTTACACTTCACTCCACACTTTACCACTGATAACCAGCGTGTTTAACAACATTTATTTTTAGTCAATCATATCTTTAGATATCATTAACCGCGGGTATACTATTGTGTGGTCAATCCAATTTTTTTATCAATAAAAATATTTGAAAATTGCCACAAATGCCCACTATAAGTGACTTGTATTTCTATAGAGAGCAAAAAGTTTATGCCCATTAGATGTAGACCTCGAAATTTACTCAGCCGCAGACTATCATTTACGCCAATTTCATTGGTTCAAGCATGTTAAGACAAATATCGGGACATCATATTTCTGTTCCATACGAGGCGATTTGTTAACATTTCACAAGTGCTTAAAAAGTTTCGCTAGTTTTCTTGTTACTAGTTCTAGCACATACTATGTTAAAAGAATTTAATATTCAATTTTATTATTGTAATTTGAAATTGAAGCACACCAAGAACTTTATTAGGAATGCAACTCATAAGTCATCTGATTGGTTGATCTGAATCAAAATCGTTTTTTTTTTTTAATAATTTATAATAATATAATAATTTTTATAAGTTAATTACTAAAATAAATTGATATTCGGTTTAAATATTAATGGTGATGGAGTGTGGTTGAGGGAACAATTATAGAAACTAAATGTCAACAAATATCTTTGAGGTGTATCGCAATATTATGACAACTTTCATTATTTATTAAGGCAAAATCGCATAAAAACTTTAAAAATCAATTTTAAGGCAAAGCTAATATAGAAGAAGATATATTACATAAAACAAAGTATGAGTGTTTTTAACTATCTAACCATTAAATATCAAGTTCATATACAATGTAAACAATATGAGAAAGTTTATTGGCAGCTGAGAACTCAAATGGGGTAATTTAAATGAATGCTCATCACCATCATTATCGTTAATGCCTTTCAATGGCGTATAGGACGGCATTTCGATATTCATTTTTTGTTGTACTCAAATCAAATGTCAACCGAAAAAATGCACTAGTTTCTAATATCATTAACACAATCTTTAGTTCATAATTTGTTATTCATATGGTCGATATTTTTGATAATCGAACAGATTTCTAATATTAAATTTATGGGTTGATAATAATTGTATAATATTTGTTTAAAGTTACATTCGAACTCTGGTATTACATACACTTTAATAATGCTATTTCAACATATTTTATTCAATATATTTATTTCCATTAGATGTGAAATAATACATTTATAGATACAGACCAGTAATAATTCGATTACCTTTGGCTTCCTCGACAGAGTTAGCAATTCAATCAACGTATAAAGTACCCTTAATTTTACTAAAGCTAATATATGTTTTAATTACTATTTGTATTGCATCTTAAATATATAATAATTGAACATTGTCAATGGGACTGGTATATGGAATATTAGTAACGGTGATGATGCACTGAATTTACATGATGCTCAGAAAAGTATGTTCAGATGATTGTCCGGAGTAAAATTATTGTTAATATCAATTCAAAACATATTCATGTCATAATTATTCAGAATAGAATACGTTTATTTCTATCCTGATCATTATATGGATACCGAGCATAAATATGGAATAGGGCTTGCCGAAAACTGAACAAGAAGATGAATTTTATTAAATATTTGTAAAGAAACGTAAACATTAGTTATTATTTTAATTATTTCAAGTAAATATATAAATCAATTAATTAAACATAAAAACTCAATTACAAATTACCAAACATATTGTTCTCAGCATACATTTAAAAAAAAATTTTTTTTGGATACGATCAAATAATATTTATAATAATAATTACGTACATAATTCCGAAAAAACTTATGCTTTGAAGGTCTCCTTCTGCAGACACTTAACAATTTCCTACGGTTACTTAGAGATTTCATTATTGTTATGTACATTTCAATACGCGTATATATAATTTAGATAAATAAAAAAGGGAAAAATAAAATAATTATTTACTATTTTACTAATGCAATCAATAAGCATTATAATATTATGATAATTTAATTGAAGCTCTACCTTCAATTGAATTTGCTTTTTAAAATTTACATTTTCTTTTTAATTAAGAAATTAATATACGATTTTATGTCAATGCTCGTATTATGGAATAATAAATGATACATTTTTCAGTAATGTTAAGTGTTCATCATAAGTTCTATATGCTGTTCTAATATTTGAAATCTTATATATATGATATATACATTTTTAGTAGAAAGTTTTAGACTAATGAAGTAGATAAATATCATAGAGTTTATAATCCACATATCCATACATCCAAACGGTTTGACTGGAAATTCGATCGCGAAATGTTATTGGCATATGATCGAAACTAAAAAGAGGGTGCTAATGTTATACTTGTCGATGGGTAAATGTAAAATTTACAAACTATTAATAGCTGGGAATTTATGCTCTACTGAAATGGTCAAATGCATAAATGAATAATTATAATTGATCTTATATTTTCCAGTTGGTAACCACACTAAGGCTAAGATGATGATGATAAATGGCTTATTTAACATCAAATATAGTATTTGTAAACAATTGTTACAGAATTAAAATTAAAATTGAAGATTTACCCTTAAATAAAAATAATATTTTACATAATTTTGCAAAACCGTTAGTTTTTAATATATAAACCGATTCGATGGATAAATGATATATTCAGTAAACCAGTTAAGGTTTAACCATTCGGTGTATATTATCCTTAAGCTAAATTTAAAATCATTAAAATTATCTAATTTTTTTTATTTAAAATGTGTATTAAAAAATTGTAAATAATGTTTTGGACGAAATAAACGAATCAAATATTCAAATGAAAACATTTTAACAAAACATATACCTCTAGTGTTCATGTTTGGATATCATAAAAAAAAAAACAATTATTTACATTATCTTAAACAATGAACTACTCGTACATTTCGTGTATATACCATCTGAAATAAATCCAACTGCAATAAAATCAATTTACGAAAAGAAGAAATTAACCTTTTGAATCAGTGCGTATACATTGAATCCATAAAAAAAAACCATAACAAAACCGATAATATCATCCATATCACCGAAAGGACAAAAAAAAAAAAATAAACGATAAACCCATAACAAGAATGTAGAACATGTGAAGATAAAATCGAAGTAATTTTACTGACAAGGCACGAAAGTAATTTTATTAAATGTCCAAAATATATAATCAGACTTGTATTTGAACATTCAATGACTGGACACAGATTTTCTTCTCGTTTTCCATTGTCCGGTACATCGAAAATAAAAAAAGTCTAAAAAAACAAAAGTAAAAGTAAAATATATAACTTCATTAATAATAAAATATAAAGAAGTTAAATAAGGAACGAAAAAGGTATTACAGACTGATCAACCGCTGACCAATGTAAAGGAAAATAAATTGGTAGAATTGTATGAAGTGCCAAGAAGTTATATTTATTATTACAAACTCTTCAATAAAATAAAAAACTAAGCATATTATTTGGAATCTTCTTATTTGTGATAGAAAAAGGTCATTCTGAACATACCCAGTCAACTAGGCACCGTAATGTTGTATATTATGAATAAAATATAGGAATATTGAAAGTTTGGATTTTATCAATAATAACTAGGCATATTATATTTAAATGAATGCAATGAATTTTAACAGAGATACTTAAAGAAATATTTAGTAATTTTAGACAATGTCGTTGTTTAATAATAGACTAACAGGCTCAGAAATTAACTGAATAATCAACTAAATTACTAACGAATTAACAGACTGATAAAGCCACTAACATAATTGACTTACATATTCATTGACTAACAAGCTAACATACTAACTTACTAACCGACAAATAGACTAATAGACGAAAAAACTAACAACAGACAAATCGACTAGTAGCGTAACAAATTAACAGCCTAACAGACTGTAAAAAATATAAAGATACTAACCGACTAAATGATGAAAATTACTTAATTATTTTATAAATTTAAAATATTTAATTGCTAGAAAATGCTTACAGATTTTGACTTGACTAGGAGCTTATTCGATGAGTTAATTTTTAACTAATTTTTTTTTATCTTATGGCAATGAATAACTTACCCAAAGTTACCTGCAAGTAGTCTCTAACCGTAAAACAGATCGTATCGTATGCGAATTCTCAGCGTGTGATTGAGTTTGAAAGCCTAATATTTAGGACGTTTGTATATTAAAAAATGCTTACAGATTTTGACTTGACTAGGAGCTTATGCGATTAGTTAATTTTTAATTAATTTTTTTTAACTTATGGCAATGAATAACTTACCCAACGTTACCTGCAAGTAGTCTCTAACCGTAAAACATATCGTATCGTATGCGAATTCTCAGCGTGTGATTGAGCTTGAAAGGCTAATATTTAGGGCGTTTGTATATTAAAAACGGAAATTAACGTTATTTTGATGTTATATACATATGCTATCTATATTAAATTATCATTTTGGTAAGTAGTTGAACATATCAAGATTGATCCACCGAGCCTTTGTCTTGGGCTATTCTTCCAAATCTGATACTGTAGATAGCTTTTTTTTTGACACCCGCGTAAGACTAAAATGCAATCTGTCGATCTGTGTAATATGTTTATACTTTTGTTTTTTTTGTCTTTGTACCCTTTGACAGAGATTGTGAATTTGTACGAATTTCTGTCAGTGCGTGCAACTTAAAATATTGGCAGCAATTTTTACCAAATCAGTGATCTCTGGAACGCTATATTACTTAATGATGAGTTTTATAGTACTATTATTAGTTTTATTACAATTTAACCCAATAAGTGTGTGCTAATTTCAATCATTTCTTTAGCTATAATTTCGTTTAATTAAATAGTCAGAATAACATCGAAATATTTACCTTGGCTTATCATTAGGTCATAGGTAGTCTCTGTTTTTGTTGTAAGTACCTCAGTGTCACACCACCTCAACATACACCAAATCCAATGTTTGTATAGAGACATATTCATTACAACATATTAAAAACATATTTTAATATGTATTTGTGCAATAAAATATCGTTTGAGAAACCCCAAGATGTTAGTCGATCTATCCATTTTACGACTTGACAATCAGAAAGCATACAAAATAATACAAAT
>JANSTX010013378.1:0-10573 GCA_027564355.1 Penthetria funebris
AATTTTTTTTAATAAATTTTTTTATATTTTGTTGTGTCCCTTTAAACAATTCCCGGGGTTTACAATATTTGGTTATGCCAATTTTATTTCTCTCGTTTTTTTTTTTGTTTTTTTTTTTTTTTTTTATACTAAAGTTATTCTTTAGTGAGTGGATACCCTTTAATGTTCATAACACTATATAACTTTTTATTTGCTCAAAACGATAGATGAGGAGGATATGAACTTAGGAATTTGTGAACATTTGATTTAAAAGTCTGGAGGCCGTTAAATTCAGGAAACACATCCCCAGAAAGACGCTTTAGAGCTCTTTGTACATTTAATTGGAAATCATTCACTGTTTTTCCCCACTAAACTAACTACGTATAAAACATTATGTACTTAATTATGTAGTGGTTTAATGAAATTGGAAAAACGTGTATATAGAGTTTAATTTTGACTATGTCGAAAAATAAATAGAAAGAACGAATTTTGTATTTTCTTATCCAGGCTCACTAATTTTAAAACAGCACTCGTATATGCTCATATGTGTAATTAATTATGTGAATGAATTAATATTATGTGCAAATATTTTATACACATTTATACAATAAGTCGATGTGAGTTACTTTCTCAATATAAACCGATTTTGTTGATACATTTTTCTAGTTGTATTCCGTACCAAATTCTACTGGTACTCACCAGACCCTGGACCAGCATATTCAGGCAACTATCTAAATAAGGTTAACATGTGTGTATAATATAGGCATCGGATGATACGATTTAAATAATTAATTATCACAATGTTATGTTTATAATATTTTACGTACTTATTATAAAAATAAAGAGTATTTGAAGTAAATTGAATTGAATTTGTATTCAGATCATTATTAAACATAGCAACAGCTGACGGACTAAACATTCAGGTTATAATATAATATATTACATGCGACGGTACTATTATATATGCTCGGTTAGTGTAACACGATAAGCAATAGTATGCGAATAAATGCTATAAAAATAAATTTCACTTTCTTTCTTTTTTTTCAAACGGGTTTGTCCATACTTGAACTTGACCTTACTGGCGCTTAACTGCTGTTCAATAACGTTGTGAATTGTTAATAGCGACGGAATGTCTAATTGTGGCGTTTAATTCATAGACATTTTGGCACTTCATTTATATTTGGAATTTTTGTTTTGTATTTTAAATTATATTCGGTACAAATTATCAGATGTTTATAGAATTGAAAATTAATTATCATATGCAATTGTATACATTTTATATCGGTCTTATGGGGTGTTTAAAATTTCTTCTTAAATAAATTTCGTAATTTTGATCATTAAGCTAATTAGGTTGTGTCGTCTTCTTTTAGATGTAAATTACTGGTATGTAGTTAGTCTACGATAAGGTATCATTAGGGGAACTGATTAAGCTTCAGTTTGCTGGTTTGCACTGACCCACAAAATTATATAAACACCTTATTGTTCACTATCTCTTGTCATTTTGATATCGTAAAATTAACTTATTGTCTTATTTATGTATCCCTATCTGTAATTTATGAAACCTTGGCAAAATACGCACTTGACCGGCATTCATAAGATAATTGAAGACACGGTCCAACCATAAAAAACATCATTAAACGGGGGAGGGGGGGGGGCTACTAACAGTGGAAGTAGATAGAGTTAAATGTATGTGCTGGCTAGAAATCGTGAAAACTAGCGATTCGATCGAGATGATGATGATAATGCATTAAAAAATGTAAATGCTTGACGTTTTCCTTAAAATGTTTTTGCTAAAAGGAAAAGGTGCACTTTGTGAAGAAAATGTTTTAAATGAATTGCATAATAAATTAGTTGTACGTATTTCTTTTTAATTATTTCCACGTAATCGAAATCAAACGTCATTGTTTTTTTAAATTTTATATCATTTGTTAGAAAAACTTTACTTCTGCATTACTTATTCTAAATTTTATCCGTAAGTGGGCTTTATTACAAATGACAAGTCAAATCAGATTGCCCAAATATTTATTGATACGGTGGCTTTACCAAAATTTTATTATAAATATACTAGTGTGAAACCGGGATCACCAACACATCTTATTAAGAAACATTTCATCTTTTGAATCTTTGACAATGTTACTAGTTTCCTTGAGCTTTATTTTAGTCACCTTAAAAAATTACACTTTAAACATACACTTCAACCAAAGGATAAACGCAAAAGTCGTTACTATGACGTATCCGCATTTTTGTGTTTTTTTTTTGTGTTTAAAATAAATATAAATCCCGTTATATCTGATTATTCATTATCATCATCATCTCAATCTTTAATCTATGTGGAAGCATAGGACGACAACGAACAACCGTCATTGTACACAATTTGTGGTCAATACCTTCACTTCACTATAAATGTCCCAATTACTTGAACTCCTTTATGTCGGCTCTTCGCCACCGATTGTTTGCCTTAGTATATGATTTAAACAATTTCACTTTCTTCGATTTACAATGCTGTTCATCGCCTTTAGATCTACCAGTCTCTTGATACTGTATTTGGTTAACAACTATAACAGTACCGATAGACGATTAGTTTCTTTGAAGTTGGGTACGTAACTTTTCGTCCTCAATTCTGTACTTTGATCTTAAAACTTTATGATTTATTGATAAAAGATGTTTTAATTGTTTTGTTCATTTATTTATCGTATATTTGAATAAATATGTAGTATTAATATATTAATATATTTAAAAGCTTTTTTTTTTTATACATCACAATTTAATTAATTACATAAACATGGTAGAGCTGATCAATTTCTTTTTTACATATATACATATATGCATATAGTTGAATACATATGGTCTGTTTTTATATTTATAACCAATTTTATTAATGTATAATTAATAATTTAATAATTAATTAATACTATATGAAAATCTCTTTGTAATTTTACATTATTTTTATCAGAGATTTGTATGTGGTTTAGACATACGATCGTTACACATTTAGAAACATATTTGTTGTATAGCCCTCAGGCTATTATTTACAATTTAATTTCATAATTCTATGGAATTCTTGTAGAGATTGTGTACATTCTAGTACTGGCTAACATATGATAAATAACATCAATTTTGAAAAAAATGTTATAGGGATCAAATTCTTTGAATATAAAGTCAGAATGAACGCTATAATACTGCTATAATTCGTTAAAAGTTTTATGTTCTCACTATATCGTTTTTTATCATTAAAACAAAATCCAAAAAAATTGTAAATTCTGTGAAATTATAACTAGAATTTCCTATGATCATAACATTAAAATTTAATAAATTCGATGCTTAGAAACCAAAAGAGTTAAATTATGTCTGTAATACCAAATCATAAGGTATTAATGTTGTACATTGTCAATCGTCTTAAATTTATGTCGTTGTTGATTATGTTGAAATTGAAAGAAAAAAGTATTCGAGTAAAAATTTCTGAACTTAAAAACTTTCAGATTATCCTTAGACGGTTGTTGTATGGAAGAAATTCACTTTAAATTTCAAACATCTTTTTACTCATACCAAATTAGATTATACCCGTAATGTTGTCATTATTGTAACATTTTGGAACACATTAGCAATGTAACGTCTTTTGATCTAATTTCTCTCAGTTTATCCATGTTTCTCTTCATCAATTCTAAATGTCTGAAACATAGTTTTTGCACAATAGATTTATTTCTATATCAATTTAAGTTTTAAAAAAAGAATCTAAATAAAAAAAATACCGATCCATTGTAGTTCCTTTTCGACGCGGAATAGTGGCATTACACACATATGAATAGAATTTTAATTAATTTTGGTTATTCAAATTATAGTAAATATGTTTATAATTATAATTGAGTATATATTCGTGGCATTAATTAAATACTATAGCAAATTGATTTTTTTTAGTGATTTAAGATGGATTTTATGTACGTGCATTAAGTGTAACTAATTTATTGTCCAAATAACTAATTAGTGTTGTAGTCAGTTGTATGAACTTTCATCGATTATTTAAATAACAATTTTCGATTTGCACAAATGATTGTTTAAACTAATAGCAATTTTCTCTGGAAATATTGTAGAACTTCGTAAGTCACTACGATTTAGTGATCATAATTTTTAGGGGTCTATATTATATGTTCTGTACTAAATACAGCATCCACATTTAACCTTTAATAACCTAAACTAACAGAGAACTAAAGCGGTATATTATATGTTAATTAATTACAATGAAAATATTTTCATGGTATTCTTAATTTTATATATAAATCAGAAATTGAGATTTAAGGCATTACAAGCAATTACCATTTAATTATCGCGAAAAAAACATGCAATACCAATTCATATTTCAGGATCTTAAATAATCAAAACGAGAGAAAAAAAAAGAAGGATGTGGGTGTCCTGATAAAATTACTTTTGATCTATAGATGCACAATTTAAGACATATTTATTATCGTACTGTAACATATCCTAAAGGTGTCTAATTTTTATTTATTTTTTTTTCTAAATGTGCGTTTTGATTAATCTTGCTAGTTTTGCAAAAATTTCACATGCTTGAATTGATACATCATATAGTGATTAGTAGAATAATATTTAAGTTCTTAATTAAAATGCAGAATCACTACTCCTCGCTCCTATAATAATGAATATATATACGTTCGATAGGGAATGATTCTGCATTTTTGTCAAGTTCTTGAATATACGATTGGGTTCCTTGTTTATTACAACTCATATCTAGACATCTAAAAGCTGTATAATTTTGGGGCTATAAAAATATTTATTGTCATTTATTGAACGACAAAATAGAAAATAAATCAATTATTCATTTACTATTTATCTTCTTTTTTTTTTAGTATATTAATACTTATATTATAAATTATTGTTGACTATAGTTAGTCTTATCTTTGAAATAGTTTTTAATACTATACTCGTATAATACTCATATTTTTAGGTTTTTTCTAGACCATTTTTTTTTATTTGATTTTAAATTTATTTATTTATAATATAGAGATTTCGCAATAAATATATATTGTACATATTCTTTTTTATTTATTTAAAAATTAAAAAAAAAAAATAGCAAACTTAATTCATAATCATTTGTAATATTTACGCTAAATTATTATAATAATTAATATTAAACAAAATAGCAACTTATCCATAAGAAAAATCCCAAAACTTTCAATCAACAGCTAAGGCACATCGATCTTCATCGGTATGCCCAATACACTCAATAGCTGGATGATGTCCTGAATCCCACATACCCGGTCCACAACGTCTACATAATCCAGATAGTGTGCACGGAATTTTTGGCAATTGTCTAAATTGATGTAATAGTCCACGTGCTTTTCTTAAAATTAATTGTCCGTCCATATACATTGCTTAAAATATAATAAAGAAAATTTGCAATTATTACCTAGAGTTGTTTGAAAAAAACGGTGACCAAAATAAAAGAATTTTTGAAAAAGTTTTATCTGACAACTATAGACATAATTTTAATTTAAGTAAATATTCAGCAGAGTAGCAGATTATGTTCCAATAATTGGGACGTGATGCTATTCAGAATACTAATATTGTGTCTACTTCTCAATATATAGCGATCTCATACACAATTTTGACAATTTGAGTTTATAGCTACCATTATTTATGCAACGAAAATTACGAACAATTTTTCAGGACTGTTGTAAATAACTATATATGAAATTTAACAATTGTTGTCGACAAACACGATATATCTTTTAAAATCAATCAAATAATCGACAAAATAAGAATACACAAGTTGATGATAAAAACACATATAATAAATAACTTACCCAATGAACTAAAATGCAATAGCATTTCATCGGTTCGTAAATCCTGTGCAATAACATCATCAGCATAAACAGCAATAATTGCAAGACACAAAAATAAATGAAAATAATCAGTTAAATAATTGGACCAACATGCTTCCCACATTCGTATGGCAACTGCTTCTGTAAATTCTCGTTTAAAACATCTGTAAAGTTTTTTTTTTTTTTTTTTTTTATTTATTACTATTTTTTATTTTATTATAAATTAATAAAATTAAATAATTTACAATAATATCCATCTGTGACAGAATAATAATTCTTTTGAGTCAATATGCTTGTCCAAATGATTATTAAATTTAGGAACCATTATTCGTATTAACTCTCTTAGATAGCTCTGAAATATTAAAAACAAAAAAAAAAAAATCTTGTTTAATAACATTTTTTTTTAATACTTTAAATTCTTAATTAGCCAAATTTACCAAATTTTTATCAATATCATTATCGGTAGGCGTACATACAAATATTGCTCGTTGCATTAGACCAACAAAACACCAAAATGTTTCAGACTCATTTTTTATTTCACATAAAACTGGTGCTAATAAATCGCTCATACCTTGAGTATACCTAAAAAGGTTCATTTAAAAAATTAAAAAAAAATATAGAAATTGTAATGCAGTCAAATAATTTTCCATGTACATATTTTTTTAGAATAGAAATACTTACGATAATCCTGGATTATAATAAGCATAATTTAATAAAAGATTTTTCATTATTTCAATATTTGGATTATCTTCACCGGCAAAATATGGATTACCACGATCCGTTCGTACTACATCTTTTTCAATGACACATTGTACAGTTCGCCAAAAATATGCCTGTTCTTCTGGTGACATTGAATATAAACGTCGTCTTGTGATCGCTTCATATTCTTGTTTTCTAATTTCCATTAAAACTGCTCGATCTTCAAATGTTGAATTAAATGAATAACAATGAAGTAAAAAAGGCCATACAGTTTTTCGTAAACTTTTCTCTAAACCACCAAAAAATACACATTTTCTTAATAATAGATCATCTTCAATTTGACCCTTTTGATTTAACAGGGTTCCATAAAAATAGTCTGTTGTTATTTTATTAACATTTCCTTCGTCCGGATGAAGCTCGGATTTTTTAACTTCTGGACGGCAAACCATAAATTGACGATATGGTAAATTTGGTTCGTCATGATGGCCTTATAAAATGTATAGTTATTTATTATTATCTAATAATTGGTTTTATATTTGAAAACTATACCTGGAGCTAATTTAATGTTATGCAATAGACAATGCCATTGATGTAAAACTTGTGCCAAATGATCTAAACCACCATGATGAAAATGTAAAATTTTATACTGAGATTCACGTGAAGCAATCACCAATTGACCAGATGTACAATTTTCATCATTGAAAAATAAACGTAATGAACGCATTTGACTTAAATCAACGGAAAATCTGAAATTTTACAAATGTATATATATATATATATATATATATATATATGAATATGGTTATTATGGTAGTAGACTTAAAGACTTTAAAAATGTGAAGAAACGAATTGTAAATTTATAGTTAAACGTTTACAAAATGTACAAAGTTCTTCATCCGGAAAGATATTCCCGAAAAATAATATTATTGTCGTTAGTGGTTTCTGAATCACCCACGAATGGTCTCGACGTCTTTTCACCTACTTCCCGTATGGAATCCGTACTAAAACCAATTTGGAATATTTGTTTTTCAAATTGTTTCATGTCCAGTAAGTATGCCCAATGCATTCATTACTTCTATGCGTCCAAAGTATTTAAGAAGCTCTCTAAATATTTCAATAAATGAATTTCGAATGTTCTAACAATCTATGAATATTTTTATTCTTTTGTTTTGAACGCCCACTAGAAGATTTTCCTGTATGTATCACAGTATCGCTTATACTTCAACTTGAAATATTGGTACACATTTGCCCTGTGTCACAATAATTTCTTTTTTTTTTATATTGAACAAATATCAACAATACCATGCCTGGTTTCATCATTAGTCTTGGAACATCATCAGTGTACCAGATAAGGTTACGCTGTGTTATTATATTGTACTTACAATATCAGTACCCATAGCTAGTTGTGGGTTAATTTTGTATTGCTTTAAAAATTTCAAAGTTGCATTCCACTAATATATCGTGGTTGTTGGATTTTAAAAGGATCGTTTAAATAATTATGAAAGTAAAATTGTTATATTGTTTAGTATAATGTTAGATACTTCCAGGAGTGACATAGATTTACGTATATATTGTACTTTATTATGTCCATGAAATATCAGACTCACTTTTAGCTATCTTCAAGGATCAACATTATCATCAACAATTATCATTGATAATGAACTGAACATGTACTTTTGTTAATTTTCTTCGTTTTGTTTTGTGATCTTAGATCCCAAAAATATAAATAATAATTTACTCCACCTGATTGACACAAAGTTGTCTGACAGTTTTTATCAATGAATGTATGTCAATGCAAGAGTCTCTTGTGCACACCTAATCGTATACATATATAACTCATGTTAGGAGTGATTCTCAAAATAATTAATAAAATTTTAAATCTCAGTAAAATATACAGATATAGATAAAAAGTTTGTGTTTAAAAATTTATTTTAAAAAAATCTACATTATATTTTTAATAATTTCAATTACATAAAATTATCTTTATCACAATTATATAAATAAATAAATAAGAAAAAAAAAAAAACCACCACAACATAATAAATTTGTGCATTACTACAATTTCATTGCACTCTCCTTTGCAATTGCAATGTCAACCATTTTCTTTAATGATTGATTTTCATCCTCCTCATACAGTCGATCCAGAATTGGTGATGGTGTTAATCCCGTCATAAAACGATCTAATAATATCATTTCATATTTATCACCAAATTTACAATCAACTGACAATCTCTTAATTCTAGCAAACCAATTTGATATTGATTCATATGGTAATTGGGCTGCACCATAGAATCGTTGACGTTCTCTATAGACCGATGTATGCAAAACAAATTGTTTAGTCAATAGGGAACAAAGTTCATCATAGGTTTTATTTTTTGGTAAACTTGGATGACAAATGTCACGTAAGATTTTATAGACTGATTCACCAATTGATGTTAATAGAAGTGCACGTCTTTTAGTTTCGGGTACTTCATTGATTTCAAAATATTGTTCTAATCGTTCTGTGAAAACATTCCAATCATCAACACCACTATTAAAGCATGGTAATTCGCCAATCATATTCATTTTGTTATTATATTAATAAACTGCCTGTCTGTTTATATTATGCAAAGTAAGACTGCTGCTGAAAGCTATTTACAAACTGAATGAATTTCATTGAAAATGTTTCGTATTTATATACAAAATTTTTATATTGCGATTACATCATAAGTACATACAAAAAATAAAACATGAAACAAGATTGTGTTTTTTTTTAATTGAATCATGAATTTTAGACATGAAAATTCATGATACTTTTATAATCGGCTACACGTAGAATATCGACAACAATATATTCAATTACTTAGCAAAGGAATTGAGATATTTTTATATTTGAGATTAAAGTGTTTTGAACGAGATATTAAAGTGACGATATAACTATTAGACTTTATAATAGATCAGATGCTTCATCTCTGTCTTGATATATCACTGATTATTATACTTATTACCTGAGGGAGGTTATACAGTAAATTTAACAACAAGCCCCGAGCCACATTCCCATTATTTTAAGATTACATTTAAAGTCTCGTATATCGATTTAGAGATTCTGCTCCAAGTTGTGGTGAAATCAATTCCGAATTAAAACTCCTAAATATCGTTAACGTAACTGAACTGGACTTGTATGACTTTGCATCAATATTGAATGTCATTATTAGTGAGATGTGTTTGTCTGATGATAATCCAACCTTATGGAAAGAGTGATTGATTAAATTGCAAAAAAAGATAACCTGGGTAACTGCATGAACTGGCGAGGTATCATCTTGGTGAAACACGATAAATAAAATTATGGCTATGTGTGTGTACGACAGGATCAGTACAGTTTTGCAACCGGGTATTTGAAGGAGGGAATAGACAGGTATGGCAACATTGTATATGTTATTTGTCAACTTCAAGTTGGCATTCCATAGTATTGATCGTAGTATGATGTGTACAATTCTAGAAAGATTTGGAATACCGTCGAAACTGATGAATATGATCTACAGTCTATATCTTCATTATCAATGTAGAGTGATATTTTTGATGTACATTGTAAAGCAGGGATGTTTACTGTCACCACTATTGTTCCTGCTTGTCCTTAACTGGATTATGATTAACGTAAACTTTATACCGTGTATCGACTTAAAGATATTAATTTTGCTGGTGACATTTGTTTGACGGTCAATGGCGAAGAAATAGATGAATATTTGGGAAGTTAACCGTAGTGCTGAAACAGATGTAAAGTTCTGAGAATACAAACGGGTTCATATTTGGTATGCTGAACAGGGTCATTCGTCACAAATTCCAAGAATTCTAATCATATACAATATTAGTTTCTTTATCTTCATGTGACAATTTTCATTATCAATTAGTCCCAAGTTTGATAAAATCATGGGCAGAGTCCAGTGCGGGCATCACAAGGTATTTTCTAATTTTTCTTGGTAAAGATTATGCTCTATTGCCCGTTATTTTTTTTTTCTTTTGTAAGTTATAAAAATTTCTTCACTTGTCAGATCCTAAATATTTGTCTTGATTACATATCTGTG
>JANSTX010013399.1:0-17874 GCA_027564355.1 Penthetria funebris
AAATTTTGATGGCTTGTAGGCGAGCGATTTAAAGTATTTAAATATATTTTCAAAATATGTTCACGTAAAACAACATTTATAAAAAAATATAAAATATAAAATTTAAAAAAATATTTTAAAAATAAACAAAATATTCGAAAAAGCGAGTCTATAATTGATACATTTCTATACAAAATAAATATGTTATAAAAACAAAATAATTTTTTAAAATTAAAATTCTAAAATGCAAAGCAATAATAAATAAAAAATTGTACAAGTAAATGTGCTAACCATGTTTTTGAGACATCTTAGAAAGTGGCATCTATAATTGTACTTGTCATTATATTCGATATACAATAGTGTAGAATGTACGCGGAACGGATGTGTAGTACTGACCACCAATATTTTGCTAAACTTTTAAATACCTACTGCTCTTCATTCAATGGCATCTTCAAGTTTGCAATGTAGTGAAAAGTGTACAATACTAAAAGTTACTACCCAAAACAATTATGAGAAATGACACTATATATTTTTGTCATTTTAAGGATCTAAAACAATAATTATCAATGTTGACGTATAGAAAATGAATAGGTAAAGCAAATCAGTTTTCCCATACGGTATCTGTACACAAATTAAAATAGGTAAATAATTTCTAGTCCCATAATTTGGGACTGGATCAAGAACCGAAGCATTCAGAAACATAATTTTCATAAATTATACGGTCTAAATTAAAACATTCAAACACTTAGTCTTGATGTTCGAGATTGAGAAATGTTATCCCTTTTTGATAATTAAGTTTTCATTAAATCACGTACATATCATGGCGAATGGTGTATGGAATTATCATGCATTAACGAATAACTGTCATAACCTAATCTAAAATCAGTAGAGAAAAGAGTGATTCTAAAATAAGTCACCTGATTAATACCTGAATGTACAGATAAAATATATCACCAAGTTTTCTACGATCCAAGCTTTTGTATTGTGGATCACGATAAAAATTGCGAAGATCAAATGAACATCCAATATTTAATGAGACTAACAAAATTATTTACCCAAAATACCTATCACGATATTCAATCGTTTGCAGATTTCCGTTTAGAGAGTATATCAAAATACAGAAATAGAATCTATGAAGTACCAATTAGGTTTACATTTTATGATTACACGTATCATCAGGAAGAATGTACGTAATCTATATAAAATCACCAAAGTATATAGCAGGTGAAGAGGAGTAACAGTCAATGGTGTCATTTCTTTCGGATTAATAATTAAAATGATTGATAACTTACCACGTAATGCTTTTAACACATGAAACGACACTTATTGATTTACGAAAACATGAAATAATGTCATGCTAAAATATGTGCAAGAACTGAAGAGGAATTGTACACAAATAGATTGTGAACAGTTTTAATAATACGAGAGTCTGAAATGATTTATCAGAAACTATAGAAATAATTTAAATATTGTATTTTGCAGTATAGAGGAGAGATGATCAAAAGCCGATTTTAAATGTGGAAACAATAAAATATAATTTCATTGTATGTATTGCAGTACGGTATATATGAGAAGCATAGAGTTTTTATTACACACAGATCAATGAGATTCACTTCTATACGAACATAATTGGTTTATGTCTATATCGATAATCTCTTTATGCAGATTCAAATCAAACAATATGAAAGTCGATTTCAATGGATTTAGGAGATGACATAGATAATTTACATTCGTTTGAAATACTATTTTAGTCGGTGCAATTACAAAAATGTTAGATACATTCTAATTGAAATCAAATAATTTCAATTAAAATAAACTGTTATTTTATAGTTTTGAAAAAATGAAATAATAAAATATTCAAATTTTTACTGTTTGAAATTAAATATACGATCAGCTTAAAAAAAAAATTTTTAAATATAACTACGAAACAATAATATTTAAATTTAATAAAAAATAAAATAAAAATGTGTAAGTACATAACGAACAAAATTCCATGCTCATTTGATTTGATAAATTTGTAACACCTCTAAACCACTTGCTCATCTTCATCACATCACTATCTTCATCATCAGCATTATACGTACTATGTCGATAATAACAACTAGCATTATTATTATTCTCAAAATCAACATAACAATCATCATCATCATCATAATGATCACCCCCAACACAACCAAAACAACCATTAAAACCATCACGACCACCGCCATCGCCAACTCCACCACCACCACCACCACCACCGCCACCACCACCACCACCACCACCACCACCATTTCTAGTATTAAAAATATTTTTGTTTTCCATATTTTTAACATTTTTACCAAAAAAATTTTCATCAAATTCAAAAAGTTGAAATTTTGCCCCTTCCAACACATCTGGCAAACTATAATTACGTTTAATTTTTGTACAACGTTGACGATTACGTTCCAAATCAACATCATCTTTTATTAATTTTGCCAAATTATCAAAATTTGTTGTTAACATTTTAACATAACCCTGTTGATGGCGATTACATTCAAATGGTTCCATACGACGTTCCTTTAAAATTCGTTCCTGTTCCAATTTTTGTTCTTCCAATTCAACCAATTTATTGATAACATCGATTTTCTTTTCAATATCACAAAATTTCATATATTCAGCTTTTGTTAGGAAATTTTTACCAACTATTGATTTTGCCGTCATCACATTCCCATCATTATTGATTGTATCATTATTTATTCTCGATATTATTGAACATTGATGTTGTTCCACAGATTCATTAATATTATATTGATCGTTAATATAATATTGACAATTATATGTATTTGAAGAATCATGACATGGATATTGTTCAGTATTATCTATATGATGCTGACGATCGTCAATTTTTCGATTATCATAATTATCAATAATTAATGAATCAAGAGAATTCTCTTTGTGTAATAATGGTGGTTTATTATATAATTCTAAACTATCCATATTATCATCATCGATGGCACATTTTTCGGCAATATAAATTTCAAATGATTTTTCATTATTACTTTTAATTAATTGTGATCCGTACGCACCTGGTACTTTATCTCCGACTCCATCTTCGACGCCACCTCCTTGTACTACCGATGCTGCTGCTGTTGCTGCTAATGATGATGATGAAGATGTTATTTTTCTTGTATTAATATCATATAGAAATTCTTTATTGATAAAATCTCTGACCTTATCGTTGGACATTTTTCTTCTTGATATTGTATTATTATCGTCTTTAATTGATGCGGCGGTAATACTATTAATTTGTCCAACTGTATGATAACGTTCCTTATCTCTGTGATTACGTTTATTTTTCATACTTGATGAACGACGATTTGCTGCTGGCGGTGGTTTATGTGGTACATAATTCATTTCTAATGTACCACCAAATTGATGTTTATTTTCTTTCTGTTCTTTTTCAAATTTTTCCAAATTTTGTTCATATTTATTTATTGATGTGTTATTTTGCAGACGACGTACACCACTAGAACCAATGCCACCAAAACCATCAACACCATCACAACCTCCATTGAACATTTCAATTTCAAAACTACAAGATTTTTTCATCACATAAATATGTGGATCATTAAAAATATCCTGACGTTTTATTGTTGAAGATGGTGGTTGTGATGTTCTTATTGATGATTTATTATTATCAGTGATTTCAACAATAACTGAAGGTGATGATGGAATTGTTTTTAATATTGATGAACCACGAAAATCAACACCAACACCAACACGACCACCACCATTATCAGTATCATATCCAATAAATATTGGATTTGTTGCTTTATTTTGTTGACGTTGATCGGCAAACTCTTTACTTAAACTTTTATTCACACTTAAATTATATTGTGCATTTTTATTGCCAAGAGTTGGTATAAATTCTTCGATTTGTTGATAATTTGAGGATAATCTTGGATATGTTATTGATGTTGGTATATTTATTGATTTTATTTTATTATTATTATTATTATTATTATTATTATTATTGTTAATATTATAATTAATGTTGTTGCCAGAAGAATGCATTGGAGACTTCGATCGTTGGCAATTATCAAAAAGACTCTCATAACCATAATTTGATATATCACATAATAATAAAGTTTCATCTAAATTATTATAATATGCTTGTTGTTGTTTTTGTTCCAATTCATGTTGATATTGTTGTTGATTTTGCATATAATAATCAAAATTATTTGTACTATTATTTGGACTTGAACCATATGATTTTGATGCATTATTATTGTTGTTAAACATTCTTTGTTCATTATTACCAATTGCGTGTTGTTTAAAATCACGTCTTGTACGATTAAATAATGCTTCTAATGGTGCACTTTTACATTCTGATTCATCTGATAAAATACTTTCCATACTATTAAAATAACTACCACCACCACCAGCACAGTCAATGCCACCCTCATCAGACAATAGACTTTCTTGGCTTTTCTTTTCGGGATATTGTCCCAAAAAGAAACTTGCACTTGAATGTCTTTGAGTATTTAAAAATTTATTATTACAATAATAACCATCAACATCATTATCATCATCATCATCATCATCATCAGCATCAACAACATTATTATCATCAAGATCAAGATCTTGATTTTTTAAAATATCTGATAGAGAAATATTTCGCTTTTTTTGTTTATAAAATTCATCGTAAATGAAATAATCAGAAACTGATCGTTTTGGCAATGGTAATGAATTAATAGTGTCGAATTTTTTGGAATGTTTTTTACAAACAGTTTTCTTATGTCTGATTTTACTATTATTATTATTATTATTATTACTTATCAAATCAGTACCCAATGTAATATTAAAATCTAAATCTAAACTACAGTCTTCTAAGGAATCTGAACTAAAATTTCCTGCATCATTTTCATCATCGTCAGCCGATAGGAAACCATGTTCATTATTATTATCCTTTTTTTTAATTAAATTATTTAATTGTTTTAAGTCTTTTGGTTTCTCATAATCCTTATTGAAATTATCAGACATTATTGTCTTAGTATTACAATTATTGGCAATTAGCGTATCAGTAATGGAAGTAATTGTGGAAGTTCTAGCAATAATTGTATTAGTAGCAATATTATTATTTGATTTAATATCATCTAAGTCACCATATTTACTTGTTATTTCAGCAATCATTTTTTCAGTATCAAAATGAATTGTATCTAATATTGTTTTGGCATCATTACCGTACATTGAATGTCTTTTATTTATCGACGAATCATTGTATGTTATTGAATTATTACTTTGAATATTTGATAAATTACTCCAGTCCTGTTCTTCGTGAACTGGTGAAACTGGACAGGATTTATAATGTTTTAAAATGCTAGGATGTTTTTGCCCCTTAATATTAATATTAATCTTATTATTATTATTATTATTATTATTATTATTGTTATTATTATTAAAATTAGGTAACTCTAATGTATTCGGTCGATTTGCAATTGTTGACGTTGCTAAATTCATTGGATTATTTTTACATAATGAATTCGAATTATTAGTAGTAGTACTACGAGGAGAATTTGGTAAATTTGATGAATTCTTTAATGATGGATAAATACCAATATCACATGGATATGGTGGATAATCATTTTGTATTTGACGTATCAAATTACAATTATGTGCTAATTTTGATTTTGGTGCTGCACAATTTAAAAAATTATTGCAACTTGCACTATTATTCTTATAACAATTCTTAGCATAAACATTATTTGTGTTTCCTGTTTTTTTTTTTTAGTTTTATATTACCATATTGTTATAAAAGCAGCATTAAAAATTAAAAGAAAAAAACAAATAATTATATAATTGTTTTCTGGTTTTTATCAAATGTTTTCAAATAGGCCATAAAAAATGTCAGGTATCAAAACATAAAAAGATTTTCATTCTGTCAAATTTATTTATTTAAAACAGTCACTTAAAAAAAAAAAAAAAAACTGGCTACGAAAGACTTTTTCCACAAAAGTTTGACTGACATGAAAATCTTTGAAAGATATCTGACTAAGAATATGGACAATTTTATGATATTTTTATCTTAATAAATATATTCAAATAATTCTTCTACAATATCTATGTAATAGTTTTTATCATATTTTATTATAATTCAGGATGCCGAAAAGGAGAATAATTACAGCATAGTGTAAATTTTCTGAATTAAATTCAAATTTATTTAAAATTTTTGCTAATCATCAATGGTCAAAGGTCAACTATTGATTACATAATAATAAAGAGAAATATTCACTCTACGTAGATATTTAGCAATGTTGGTGTAAATCACAAGAATGTACTAGTGTGCAAAAAAATCAAATATATTGAAAAATTGTAGAAAACCTAAGGCTCTCCAGAATCTGTCCAAATCTACTAATGATTCAATTATGGATGTACGAAAATAGATTAAATGACAATATTGTAAACATTCTATCTCCATGTCAAAATTAATGTGGTTTGAAGTAAATTAAAAGAAAATATAAACATATAGTAAGGTGTGGAGCTGTTGGAATATGCCAAACACAATAACCATGGTTTGTAATTGTGATTGGCAAAACCAAAAAAAAATCTTAACGACTTAAAATCAACAGTTGGATCTTAAATATCCTAGTCAACGAATAGTAAAAATTTACCAAATTAGAACCTTCTGTTATAAATTCAGTAAGGACATGGAACGTGATTAATATGATGGACAGAGAAATACATTGAATTTTCTCAGGTATAAAAAAAGATGGATACGGGTATATGTGTTAGGATCAACCTCAAAAGTGAATTGAATTCTTGTGTGAGAACTGTTGTGGCATCACCTTATTAATATTAAAAAGTTATGAAATACCGTATAAACATGATTCGTCAGTTATATCGTGATTCACAATACAGAGTTTTGCAAAATACGCACTTCACTGGGACCAGCGATAGGAGGCGGAGGTACTGGACAAATATCGTTAACAATGGTGGTTTTAATTAGATTTAATTAAATAAAAACTTGATAATCACACTAGGTATATACAAAACACATAAAGCAGCAGCTTAATACCATAGCTAAATGAACTACATACGTACGTATAACTTTAGTTGCTGCTATGTAATTTTACTATTCCCCATGTCACATTCAACCGACCAGTTTACTGTGATTTAAACAATTGTGATGTGCAAAGTATATGCTACCTAGTTTGCTGATATAATATGTATATATACCAAGTCTATAAACAATAGACCGTTCCACCCACCACATATGGAAATTACTTAAAATGCACCGAATTAAAAATAATAATTTTTAAAATTTATATCAACGCCTTATGATATATGAGTATATCACGTAGTATTATGACACTAATATCTATATTTTTTGTTATACAATTCTGAGGTTGTCAATCAAGTTTACTCCATTCACCACCAATTATTGCATTAAACAGCAGCAGAATCCCACAATCATTTAAAAAAAAAATGATATATTCACTCATTGGTCATAGATCATCAAAATGGTATAGAAAAGAACATACAATTTAATATACACAAATTACTGTTCGGTCTCAACCGAGACGAGTAAAATGGACAATGGGAAATAAGAACCAAGATAAATGATTGATATCACATTGTATTTTACAACAGCCTCCAAATGTGATCCATACAAATTAATTATAAAAGAATTATAATGCCGAAAATTTCGTTTTGATAGCTTGAAGCATTCTCAAGTTATCGTGTACCGACTCATAATTTAAAATATCAAATAAAAATACCAAATACAACGACGCCAAAATGTCTCTGAAGTAAACTTACGTTTAACGAAAAAGACACAATGAAAACAAAGGTTATTGACCTGCGTTGAACTATTAAATTTTAAGCATATGATAAAATGACTGGAAATAAAGATGGTCGCCGATGTTATATGTATATATAGTTATATAGTCACGTTATTCAACTATGTATTGTGTTACACTTGCGCTTTTCATTTGTATATTTAAAATCGTTTGACAGTGCGGTGGCTAGTTTGTTGTGTAAATTTGGTATGTTAGGAGTTGTAACAATTCGCCTAATTTTCTGAACGCATTTCAGAGACAACTTGTCGCCATTATAAGATTTTTAATATTTTTATTGGAAATTATGCATGTGTTTTTCGTATTTAATGTGTTAAATTTAATATTTTTTGCAATGAATTTAGGATTAACAAATATACTTTTGTAGACTCCAACATAAACTAATGAATAACAGATGAAAAAGTATCCACATTGGTAAGAATTTGAGCAAATAATTTTACATATTTTAGAATCTTTATGGAATCAAATCTTTTCTTATTGTCTTGATCAATTGGTTATCTCATTCATAATTTGTACCTAATTTGATTGTTTATTAATTTTTGAAAATCCAGTAGCAGTAAATGAACAAAGAAAATTTGAAATATATATGAATATATATGAAGTATATTGGTCTGATATCTGCTAATATGTTAATATTCTTGTAATAGTTGGAACATTGACGTGGAACCACGTGGAGTAAAGATCGATATGAGATGAATATCACGAACAATATAGTAGAGTGATCGAATATAAATAGAATTTAATAAAAAAAAGGTGCTAATGATCATAATAAATACAGGTGTTGCTGATTGATGATCATAATAAACATTACAGAACATATGAAATATACAGAAAATAGAAATGTGTAGAAGAATTAATTGATATTAGTAAAGCAAACTTCACTCTTTATTTTTGCATTACTATATAGTATGAAATATAGTTAAATAAGGGTTTAATATGACAAAAAACAAAAAAAAAAAAACCTAGTGTTCACTAAGTTAATAAAATAAAATAAAATAAAAATTAGTAATATTATTTTTGTGACAATACTGTGATAAATCTAGCTTGAACAAAATTTTCAAAAAAAAAAAAATAATCAACAATTTATATAATTATTTGCGATCTATCGATGTAATTATTAACAGGAAAAAACATAATCAAATAAAAATGACTAACCTGCGGTCATCCTTTGTGTCTTATTCCTGTCCAAATTGGCTGCATGACTTAAATCCGATATACTTTGACTAGTTCGTAAATTTGATCTATACCCAACCTATGGAATGATAAAATAAAAATTGTAAAGAATTAGTAGCGAAATTCAGGACTACCGAATTGAGGTAATTAAGTATATTAGACAAAAGTGAAATTGAAAAAAATGATTAAAATTTTATCTGAATTTGAATCACTTCACAAAAGAAGAAGTTCTACGTAAGTGGTTGTTAATATTCAGCTTGATAATTTTTATTGATGAAAATGTTAGAAGCGACTGAGCTATAGTAAATTCTTAATTTATTAGAATTCATATACGATGTAAAAAAAAAAAAAAAAGTTACAGTGAAAAAAATGAAGTTCTAGGTCGATAATAACTTCAAGAGCACATTTTTCGAATAACCTCCGCTGGTTGTTTTACCACATTTTCACTGGCATTACAAATATCCTCTGATATGTAATTTAAATGCTAATATGTGAATATTTTAATGCCAAATGTACTGATAAATTCCATAAAATTTTAATTACTTCACCAAGGATTAACGTCCTTTTTTTTAATCTCATTCTCAATATTTGTTATGTGTAATTAATAAATTATTTTTATATATTTTATGCAAATTAATGTAAAATGTGTTAATAACTATACTCATATATAATATGAGTTCACTACAGCAGATATAGACTAACAGAATTGGACAAGTGAAGAATATAAAACTGCATGAGAACTTCATACACATATACCTACTAGTTGATGTGAAATATATGTCTAAACTAACCAAGACGATGTTATATAGATACCGGGCCAGATGATTCCTCAAATACTGAGTATTCATAATAGGAGGATATGCTAGCAAAGAGTGTGAACGAAAATATAGATACAAATGGAACAATTTATGTTCAATTCATTGACAAAAATTCTATGAATGAATAAAATATAGTCAAATCTCACTATTGTATGTATTCATATTACAATCAAAATATATCAACAAATTCTAATCACAGACAATGTAAACTAAAAACACAAATATTCATTTCAATTAAGGAAGATCTAAATGTCAATTAACAATTGGCATGTGTTGTAAACTCACTCCATATCGTATCAAACTTTGAAATAAATGATTTTAATAAGAAATATTCAAGAACAAAAATTTTATAATAAAAATTTCCCGTAGAATTAAAAATTAAACAACACCATATCACAAATGGGTCAGCTCTTATTCAATAAGTTAAAGAAAACAGGAATTTGGTCAAAACAATATACTAAACAAAAACAGAGTAATTAACATAATCCAGATGTTATATGTTACAAGATAAATTACCGCGGATTATCAAATCAAAGGTTCTGTTGCCATTTCATTCTCTACTATTTTAGGTCAACTCATTTTTCCGTGATTTAAATTTAATGTTGTTCAAAACTCATAACTAGCAGCTTTACACCCTTAATTTCGTCATGAATATGATTATATATAAATATACGAGTATATATATATTTTTTTTTTTTTAGATAATTTAGTAGAAAAGATTAAAAATTGGTTAGAAAAAAACAAATAAAAATAAATATTCAAATATTAAAAACAAAATAAATTAATAGAACCATCAATAAAATTACTATCGATGGTACAGTACAAAAAGCACAATTAGTGTTTAATTGCATCAAGGTGTTATTTACTATTTTATTGAAATTATGTGGTAGAGATTTTTTCATCTTCTCACCAAAAATAAAAAAAAAAAAACCACAATTCTTAATCTCACCTCTTTTATTGCCCTCATTCTAAGATCAATTTTTCGTAGATTTTGTCCCTAAAAAAATTTTACAACAAATTTTGTTCTTAGCCATATTTTAAACTATAACTTTCTAATTAATTTCTATAGCATAATTAATTAACAAAGAAAAAAAAAAAAACAATAATTAATTTTAAATTTAGGGTAACACACAAAATGCAAATTTAAATTATGGAAACAACAGAAAAAAAAAAAAAAATTAAATAAAATAAGACTTACATTTTCTAATTTTTGTTTAGCTTCATTGATAACCTTCATCAATTCCTCCTTTTTAGTATTTGAAAACGATTTTGAATATGAACTATTTTTATTGTCCGTATTATGTTTCGCGCTTAAACTTCGCCGAGCTACACACAAAAAAAAAAATAAAAAATAAAAAATACGTTATTAATTTATCACAATAGACCATATAGACATTCGCATATAAGAAAAATATTAATAAATACACTAACATCTTTCACCTCTATCCGATAGACTACCCGGACCATCTAATGCTGCCTGTAGAAAACTAGACGATGTCTGTTGCGGTATACTTTCTGAACTACCACCCAATGTTGATGCCAATGATCTATCAGCATTATCACCACTCGGTGTTGAACCATCATCTTCATCATCCGATGTACCTGTACCAGTTCCAGTTGATGGACCACTTTGTGTTAATGGTGTACTTAAACTAAGACCTTGTCTTTCAAATTTTTGCCTTCGAACTGATTTCCGAAGTTCCTCTTCATCCATTGCATTCACTTTGAAATCACTAACGATTAAATAAAAATAAGATTTTTGTATAATAAAAAATGAAAAAAATACAAATTTCAATTTTAATTTACGTTGGTGTTGCTGGTGCTCCTGTTGGATAAAACATCATACCATGATCTGAACTTGTACGTTCACCATCTGAAATATCTTCAACATCACCATCATGTTCTGTATTTGATTCAAATTGTAAACTGTTTAGCGTTTTTTGAGCCTAATATTGTATAATTACAAATTTTATTAAAATTATGGTCAGAAAATAAAAAATTATAATGAAAAAAACCATTACCGCATTTGTTACAAATAAAAGATCTCTTCGATTTTCTACGCCACTATCAATTGAACTATCTTCACTTAAATAAGTATAAATATTATCTTTTGAACTGGCACTATTATAATCAGATGTTTGATTATTATGATTATTAGTTTGAATAATTGGTATTGTTGTTGTGGCTGTCACTGTTGTCGATGAAGACGATGATGATGATGATGATTGAGAAGTAATTGCGATTGCTGATGATAATATTGTTGTTGCCGAAAATGAAGAATTTAATGTTGTGTCAACAATATTTCTTAAATCTAATGCATCAGGTTCAAATGATCCTTTTTGTGCCCATCTACCACGTGGTTTTTGATTATTACCAAATATCTGTAAATGAAAAAAAAAAATTACAAATATGTCATCATTTAACTAGTTAGTATGTATAAAATAAAATCCAATTAAATTACTTGAGTTTGACTAGGACTAGAACTAAGAATATTTGTTGATGCTAATTGTTGTTGATCATCATTATTTGTTGTTGTTTGTATTGTTGATGTTGTTGCTGATGATGTTGTTTTCTTTTTTGCCCATTGTGGCAATTGACCAACATCTGAGAATCTATAACCTGGTGATAGTGGTATATCATCAAGTAAATAATTATTTGGTGGTGAATCAAATTGACGATTATTATTATTATTTAATAAATGGTCTAAATCATTTATATGTGCGGTGACTGATGAGGCAATACTAATATTTCCAGTCATTGTATTATTGGTGGACGGAAATGACATTGGTCTACTACTTAATTGATTACTATTACTATTATTATTATTACTATTACTATTATTACTATTATGATGAATATGATGACCAGATCTTAATGCTTGTTGTGATAATCTTGCTTGCATTGTAACAATCATATCATGTGGTACTTGCCATATAAATATACAACCATCACCACTTGCCGATATCAAATGTTTACAATCGTTTGTAAATTTTAAACCAGTCACCAATTCACTATGACCATACATACGGGCCATACATTCAGTTGAATAATAATCATAAACACTTAATGTTTTATCTGTACATGATGTGGCTATATAAATGCCACTCAAATCTAAACTTAATTTTATTAAACTACCATCATCTGAATGAGATCCTTTAAATGTTTTCGTATGTTTTGCATTTTGTGTACCATAAATACGTATATTACGATCTTGACATGCCGTTAAAATATGCTTACAATTACTATCAATTTCCATATCGTAAAGTGTATTCTTACCCGAACAATTATTGCCACGTAAAAATTGATTATTTTGAAATGTACGAAATATTATCGATTTATCGGCACCACAAGAAACCATCTGAAAATTATTGCCACCACCGATAAACTTCACAGAAGTTATACTACTCGAATGATCATCTAATGTTTGTAATATTTGATAACCATTTTCAACATCAAATATATGTATTAAACGATCACGACTTGCACTCGCCAACATTTTTCGTTCCATTTTCTCATTTGTATATTCTAAACATAATACCTCTGAATCATGGGCCTCAATTGTTGTTAACAATTTTAATGTTCCCAAATTATAAATACGTATATTACCACTACGATCACCCGTTGCCAAATGACTACGTTCTGGACTTATTTTAATACAACGTACCCCATTACGTCCATCATAGCTCGATGATTTTTCCATATTTAATATTGGATTATCGGTGTCCTTAATAAAATTTAATTCATCATCAATATACAATACTTTTAATAATTCTTTACTATAAATATTTTTTCTATATACATCATTATTTTCGCATTCATCAAAACCCCAGACACGTATCGTATCATCTGATGAACATGTTAGAAAACAATCTAATGGCAAATTATTTGCTAAATTATTTTTCATATAATTAAATGGCACAGTTTCAACACCCCAAATGCATGCTGAATGATATAGAAATGAATGACTTTTACCAACACGTCTTATATCCCTTAAATCCCATATATATAAACTATGATCATTATATACACAACTGACTTTTGATCTTGGTTCATCGAATACCATGGCAATTGTATCCGGATATTTTGCATTTGTCGGTACACTTGCAATATGATTGATATGAACACCTTGGGCAACATCAACACCCAAATAATGGGTACGCGGTAATGTTGTCATATATTCTAATGTTTTTGCATTAAATACCCGAATTATTGATTCGGCACAACCAACTAATATAAAATTTGTACTTGTACAAAGACAATTTGCCGATGTTGTTCTACATGCAACCCATTTGTCTAATAATCTTCGTGAATTAAATTCAACTAAATGACCATTACGTGTTATTGCATATGTACTTTCAGCTGATTCACCTTTACCACATGAAACAGCACAAAAATCGTTATTACGTAATTCACCCAAAATAGCACTACGTCCCATTAATGGTATTGGTTCTTTGTACTGGTAAAAAAAAAAAAAATTAAATTAAATAGAATGAAAATTAAAATTAACAATTACTCGTATATTGTAATTAACAAAACAAAAAAAAAAAACCAAAATGTTGAATAATTATAAATCCCTAGCGATGTAAAATATTAACATGAAATATGTCAGTTAGTGCGGGATTATTAATTGCAATTAATAATTTTTATAAATGCATTAATCAGATTATAGCACACTATGCTAATTGATTACATCGAAAAACAACTGAATATTATGAAAAGGATATACCAATGGTTAGTAGTAGATGTTTATTAAGTTTAAAAAAAAAAATAGCAAAGTCTACCGTTTGGAAGAGATTGCACAATCTGATGCCAGAGTGTCAAAACGCGAGAAATTACAGTAATATATTAGTCTCGTAAAGAAATTGATAACCTCATATGTCAATGTCAACACTTCTCACACTTCTTACCGATCTTGATACGGCTCTAAATAAATTTAAATATTCCACAAAGAATATTTTTCCACGTCATACTATCACTAAATTTGCTTAATATTATGAACGTGGCTGAGCACACATTTTTAATTAGTACAGAATTTAACACTTGTACAATAGAAAGTTCGTCTTCTACGATCAAAAGCACTGCAAGTATTGCACGAAATTGGTGACGTCGAAAATTTGTTGTCTTTCGATGAGCATATTTTAATTGTTTCCATGAATTCATAATTAACGAAACTTCTTTGAATTGAGAATCTCGACTGTCTTGATTCAACATTTAAATGCGTATTTAGAAATGGAAATTTACACAAAAAGAAAAAAATAATATTAATACTATATACGAGTACAATAATATATATTCAGTTTTACTCACTTTTCGGCTACCCTCCAAATACCAATATTTCACATGTCGATTACCCACTGTAACAAAGTAATTGCCATCTTCACTAAAACAAACTGCAACAACTTTAGCACTAACTTTATTCGATGCAATTTTTAAATTTAATTTCCAGTCAAAAACATTAACAATCATATCATGTTGTGAACCAACTGATACTAAATATTTTCCTGTTGGTGAAAATGCAATACAACTTATGGCATATTTGTGACCTAAAAATTCAGCTACAACACTACCACCACATCCATTATTTTCCTGATTTCCATTTGATGATGTATTATCCAATTCCCAAACTTTGATTGCAGGACTTTGTCCACATTCGCCAGTTGCTATATATCTATATAATATTTATGGGATAAATAAATTAAATCTTGTTTTTTTTTTTAAAAAAAAAAACGTCTCAAACTTACCTTCCACATTGTGAATATGCTATTGCAGTTATGGCTTTCCTTGATGTATTTAATAAATAGGATTGTGAAAGTTTTTTTGAATTAAATAAAACCACTGTACATCTGTAATTTAAGGATTTTTTTTTTTTTTTAGACAATTTCAATATATACTGATGTTACTTTAGGACATTTTTATATGACAGTTCTGAATTCTTACTCAGTATATTCTATTTAAAATTTCATTGACTTGTAACGATATTAAATTACATGAAAATTTTTTCTTCACTAATGATAGTGTTTGATGACAAAAAATCATCAAGATTTGTGATCTTATATATGAAACTGTACAATATCTTAACACAAACGCTTTACATATGAAAAAACCAAGTACTTTTTCATCAAGATAATATAACAACTCTTACATCGGCAATTACACAAATCACGTGAAATGCTTTCTCGTCCACTGACCACCCAAATATGGCACACAGCAAACGAAAGTCATATATGCACCAAACGCATATTTTGCAGATCTCAACAAATAATCCTATTATTCCGAACGCATCGATGATCAAATTTGGTGGTCATATGTCTAGACAAACGCCTATTTTACAAACGCAACTTTTTCCATTTTCCGAACATAAAACATGAGATTTGGTAATTCAAATTCGGAAGTTAACAACTAACAACTCTCACTAACACATATTTTGCAGTCCTCAACAAATCCAATTATTCCGAAGAGATTAAATGTTATGTTAATTAAATGGATTATGGAATAAATCGTTATAAAAAAATGTATGGAGATTATGTTGATTTCGGTTAAAAAAAATTATACCTGGTTTTATTTTTACCTTCATCATAAATCCGCCGGCATGAATTATAAGTCGATAAAGAGGTATCTTCAATGAAATAGTTATCGTATGATTCAAAAGATGAGCATAGTTTTTTAAGATTAACTGTTTGTTATAAATTTTTAAGCATCCTCATAAACAGAAGGATGTGTCCAAAATTATTCCAATATCAAATTAAATTATGAATATTGTCAACGGTTATAAATCATACGATGACATCAATATTTTCTGCATTGATTGTAAATATTTGAAAATAGTGATGAACACAATAATATAAATAAAAAATTTAATTTTTATTTATAATATCAACAATTTGTATATTATAATAACAAAAACATAATATGGGTAATTGAATAAATAAATAAAATCAATAATAATCGTTCACATATACTCGAGTTAGTGACTACAAGTAAATGACGATTTTATTTGTATAAAAGATTCCAATTATATAATGGAAGTTATGCTGGACTCGTATACTCTTCCTTTCCAAATAAGAAGTACATACATGTACTATAATAATAGTAAGTGTAATCAATACTCGTAGTTTTACCGTCTATCGTATAGTATTTATTTGCCAATAAATTTATTTAATTAATTTAGTAAGAAGCATATGTAAATAATTTGAATATATCATTTTAAATTAGCTAATATATACGATGACCCTATAGACACACAAGACGGTTATTATGTAAATAATATACGATATACAACCTAATCAATATTTTAAACT
The DNA here is from genome assembly GCA_027564355.1 of Penthetria funebris. Classification (NCBI taxonomy): domain Eukaryota; kingdom Metazoa; phylum Arthropoda; class Insecta; order Diptera; family Pleciidae; genus Penthetria; species Penthetria funebris. Next base: position 17,086 of record JANSTX010013399.1, read on the forward strand.
GGTTTTAAAATAAAACTGAGAGTGAATGACATCTAATAATTTTGAAAGGTCAAAATAAAATATACGCAAATAAATTATTTAAAAAACGAAAAACAAAAGTGGAATCACATAGCATCATCCTGAATCCGGAATAAAAAAAAAATAAATTGTATTTACAATATGACATAGTCATATAGGAATACTGTGAAAAGAACATTACATATTTTTAATCATATTTTTGCAAATTATTTAAATTCTTTATTAGATCGATCAAAGTATAACTGCCATTGACAGGAACATAATTCTGAGAAGTGTGAGAAGTAAACGCTATTAATATGACCTAGTTAGAAAGCGTTTTATGGAACTTAAAAAAAAGTAGTCTTGGCCATCATCGTCATCATCATCATCATTATATGAACCCCTTCATATAATAATTTTTAATTAACAATTTCACTCCATTCCACATCTCCATTATCATTATTTTGACATCAATTCCAATAAACATCTAATATTAAAAATGTCCAACCGAAAAATTACATTAGTTTCCAAAATACTATGAAACATGTAGTTGGAATAAATATTTGTATACTTTGGTAGAGTGGTATGGAAATTTACATAAAATCTATTAGGAGCTTGAACAGATTCTTAGTCGATAAGAGAAGCATCTTAAATAGATTCAACGTAAATAAATTATATTTTAAGAAACGTCTCGGCATTTAAATAAAACGAGAGGAATATAATTGGCATCGCCAATTATTGTAGGCCCTGGGAATTGTTTAACGGATCACAACATAATATATAAGTATTTAT
>JANSTX010013410.1:0-17869 GCA_027564355.1 Penthetria funebris
GAAGCCATTTCCTACTTCTAGCTGACGCGAGCTAATGAGTTATTTGTATTGCCGCCCATGTTCGGCAATCTGACAATACCCTGTGTATAAACTATTTCATCAATTGTATTTTACTACCATACTAGAGCATATAGAATCCCTACTTGTTAAGTTTAAATAGTCAATATCCACAGAAGCAGAGATAACACAGCACCCTGTGGACAGCCCCTGACTACCATGACGACCAAAACTTCCTCATTGCAGAGGTTTGCAGTCACCATTCTAGTTATGTTTGATTAGAGCCTTCTAAAAACGACGCTTTTATGTGTCAATCAATTCTGGAAAAGTCGTTTCCGTAGACTTAAACGCTTGATAAGCGAATTGATACTTACTAATAGATTCGAAAAGCATTGTATTACCATTTGCTTGGTTCAATGATTTTTATCCAGTGTCTTTACTAGATATGGCTGTGGAGTGATTGATCTGAACGCTTTTCATTCAGCCCTATTTGGCTTAAGAATAAAGGCAAAATTCAAAGTCAAAATATTTCCATATAAGTTGCATTGATGTTCTACTGTCATAAGCAGTAAATTTTTGAAAGTTTACTGGTATAATACACCATATGGACCAGATTTAAATTGTTTAAATTTATTTATAGCTAATTTAATATAATTTTTTGTTAAGTTAAATGAGAAAAGTGAAAAGATTTTTGATTACATTCTGTACCTGACTTTATTTTAGTTTTTGAAATATTCACTTTTGTACCAATTGCCTGAGGTTATTCGGTGTTAAATTTCAGTTAGCACCGCAAGTACTTTATCGGATCGGACAATTTGTACTTTATCATCTACAAATCTTAAATGAAAAATTGTTTTGCTGTGCATATAGTTTCGGCGGTATTGTATCACATTGTCTAACTCCGTTTAATCGACTTTAATTTAATCTGTTGTCTTAGGTATATTCTAGAGTATATCCGCCATTTGTTCAGCGCCCATGTTTCTCAAGAGGCATAAGTTATTTTGTAATCAATGAAAACCATTATAAATTTCCTATTATATTCATTACATTAATTTACAATAGCTCTTTACATTGTTTGTATCCAATCAATAGTACTATAACGAAGTCGAACCCAGCCTTTTATCTTGGCTGATGAATCAATTCAATTTTTTTGTAAGTTCTTTTGTGAGATTCTTTGTAAATGCGCTACATAAATATAAGTGTAACATATTTTGAACAACGAACACCACTTATATATGCATAAAATTGGCATAAATTCTCGACAACAGTAAATACCAGGTGGAGGTAAAGGTGGATATCCAAAATTTTAGTCGGTCACTCCATTCTAATCTTTTTTTAAATCGGTTTATTATCATTTGTTTATTATCATTTGTTTTCAGTTTGTTTTCTTGTTTGTCTTGTTGACTGATAATTTAGGCTAATAAATGTGAAAATTTGTTTAACGATTATATTTTCAAATTTTAAGACTTTTTGCCCGAATTCAAGTGAATGCTTTAAATTTGAGCCAGGATGTTAACTTTGTCCTCCTTATCATTTGATTCTTTTTAATTTGTAGCAGTCTGTAAACTTTATTCTCCCTAATCGCTTTATTATTTTAAAATCTGTACCAGTCAACTTATCGTTTTCTTACTTTTATGGGCTCCTGATGCTGGTTTCCGATCCTTAATCTTCAATGGCCAACTTTTTCTCACATGTAATTTGACTCACCATTACTACACCCTTCCCCCCACAGAATATTCGTAGTTATCTGATATGTGTTAATAGTCGTATTCGTGTATAGAATCGTAATTCTCCTCGATCAATAATACGACATTATCATTTTGATTATCGAATGGCCTGCCGATGAATCGCTAATCTATAATTTCTACATTATTTTCATATAATCTTCGATCAAAAAAATAATTTTAAATAAAAACGCTCTATTGAATTATAATTTATTTATAAATTAAAAAAAAAAAACAATGAGTTCAATAAATAATATAAGACTATTCTTAGTCAGATGAAAGCAATCTTAATAAACACAGTAAAAGATCTTTATCCAGACCATCCGTTAACTGTCCCATATATTCACCATGTACGTCAACGCCAAGAAGAAAATTTAGTATTTCGAAATACTCAAAACTCATTGGAAATAAAAAACAATTGGATATTACTGATTCCAATCCTAATGTACTATTAACAAACAGAATCAGTTGTATTAAATATCCGTCGATAGATAATCAGCTAATTGAAGTGAATCAAATTGAAATCAATCAAAATAAGAATAAATGGCGTGCATCCGATCCAACTATAAATTCAGATGAAAGTAATGATAATAGTGAATCGGCTTCGAATTCAAGTAATTCAACGTTGATTCAACAACGTGAAGTTATGGAAAAAAAACTAAAAATTTTGAAAAAACAAAAAGATCGAAGATATTCAATTTTAAATAAACGTTGTAAATACCTACAATCAAATTATAATAAGAGTAATAATAGCTTAAGAAAAGAAAAGAAAGAAAATGCCAGACACCAAAGATTACAACAATTTAATTATATGCGTAAGTCTTTAATTACTAATAATAATAATAATTACGCTATTAAATTACAAAAGTCATCACTTGATAAAATCTGTAATAACATAAAAGATGATCTTGCCATTGAAAAATTGTTGGAAAAAGATCGTCGAGATTCACAAGTACTACATATAAACTACGATAAAGAATTTAATTGCAATAACATTGCATTATCACAATTTGAACAATTTATTGAAAATAAATTATCTCAAGATCCATATGATGATCAAGATCAGGATCATAACTATAATAAAACTACAACGGCAACGACAGCAGCAGCAGCGGCAACAGTAGCATCAGCAGCAGCAGCAGCAATATCTTCATGCACATCATTGTCATCTTCAATAAAATTCATTTCAACATCACAAAATAATAGTCAATCTAGTCGTACCTTATATTCTACTGGGGGTGTTATTGCTAATCGAAAAATTCCAAATATAAGTAAAGAGTTGACATCACTTCGTGAAGATACTGTTACTAACATTCAGAAAAATTCAAATGATTTAAAACTAACCGATAATTTTAATATTTGGCGAAATTTTCATTATCTAAAAGGCATTGTTTTAATATTGTTTTCAATTTGTTTCATTGTAAATCTATATTTTGTTTTAAGGAATATGCGAATTTTTTGAATAAATGTTGTTAAAAACAATAAAATTAAAGAGAAATTTATCTTTATGTTGTTGAAGCTTACATAAGCAAATTATCATTGAGAATTTTAAATTATTTCAATTTTATTTATTAATTAATATTTTGTGTATGATATCGTTGCCTATCGCATCACGAACAAATTTTTGCTAAAATTTTAAATTTTATAATAAACATGTTTTATATACTTTTATAATAAATGAATAAAATAAGTAAATGAAAGTATCATCATCGCATCTCTTCAGCCGTAACTCAAAAAAGAAGCGTAGCACAATAACAAATATGGACCATTGTTGATGATATCTGGGCAACACTCTTACATCACTTCACTCTTTAATGATTGTTTTCTACAACGTTATTTTCGACCTGATGCGATATTAGCCTGATGATTCCAGACAAATGCATATGTTATGCTTCATTTTGTATAATTGAAAAGTTTCCGGCAGTGTTAGTTATAAGCACACAGCTACCTAAATTAGTGGAATTGATGTTATAATATAGTTACTAAATAGCCCCTATCAGTCACTATTTTAAATTAGTTTAATTTAATGATTATAAACTACAGTGCTGTTTCCTAATGGCCACCTCGTTCAGGTATGATAAGCACCTGATGTATCGAATACAACTCATCGGAATGGTTGATTCTCATCCAGATCGTTAGTAAAGACAACAGATACTCACATTTACAAGAAACATTGTTTCACTCATGTTCCTAACTTAAATCGATCGCAGTAATTGGATAAGGTATAATGCCAGAATGTTTTGTGCATTTTAGTGTATATTAATACAGTCATGTCGAATACAGTTCATGGTAATAAATTACAAAAACTATACAAATGAGGCACTTAATTTTCTTTAGGATACAACATATTTTCTATACCCAGAAGGAAAACAAATAGTAACCTTGAATTTTGAAATACCTTCTAACGTTCCTGCTCGCCTGATACAAAAAAAAAATAATTTGTATCGATACGTTACGAGTATACTACCCTGGCAAAAAATAATTTAATATCTACCAACTAAATTTCCAAAATCGTTTCCTTATGAAATGTTGCGCTGATAAAATACGGAATCTATTCATTGATGCAGTTTTTCTAGTTCCGGGTAAAAATACGTTCCTGCTTGCATAATACTAAATTTAAAATCTTTTTTTTTGCACTTAAATAATAAGAATTCTTATCACCAATCACATGACAACTGAAATTTATTTGCATCAGTGACCAAGTGGAGGTAAAGATGGATTGAATTAGCTCGATGATAATTAGGTCACTCCATTCTTCAGCGGTTTTTATTTGTTGTTATTTAAATTATGAAACGTTTTCATTTATGTTGTGTTTTTTCTTTGTTTTGTTTTGTGATGTTTTTCTGTTTTTGTTTCTATTTCAGAATTCAACCCCTAAAAGAAGGTTAAGTTTATTTAAGCGAAACACCAAGGCAAACCAATAAAAGGATTTAAATTACTATAGACGTGAGTTTTGTAATTGAAAATATAGTTGTAAATTTTTTGTGAAATATTTTAAAATCTACTTTGTAATAAATAATATAAGTGCAATCAATTTTTTCCATAGTAGGAAAGTTTTTCCAAACCTGTTAATGTCTTCTCTACTCTATCATTTCAACTGCCACATAAATCTTCAAGGTCGTGGTAGACATCAACTTTTAAACTTTGAAACTATACTGTACATACAAGACGTTTAACTACATTGGTTCAAATCGGATATGCTAGAATGAAAAGAGCTTATAAAAACCGAACTCAAACTTATCAAAAACCGCCTTGACGTTTCAAGTTGTCCTGAACGTAATATGTAGTCTTGTCAATAAACAAAATTATGAAATAATAATATATATGCAATATATGGAAGATAATAAGTGTAATGTCTATACTGCTGCCATAGAAGTAAATAATGTCATTACGTCCTTTAACAAGGGTCTTCAAATTTCAAATTTTCTATATTACTGACTGACACCTGATTAATTGTCACTAACTACCATAACTACACCGCGTTTTTAAATATTTTTTTTTAAATTCTACTAGTACGAATTTACGCATCACCTATTTTAGCATATGCAGCAATGAAAACCCGCAGTGATACGTCCAAAACTGAACAACTAAAGACAACAGAAATGAAGATCTTACATACTATCACCTGGTATTTACTCACATATTGAATCAGAAGTGATGATATCCGAAATGAATTTCAAATTCAAGACATACGAGTAGCAAGATGGACAAGAATCAGAAAGCGTTATTGGAAAGCCCATGTTGAAAGAATGCCAGATAACAAAATCGCAAATATTACAATGAAACAACACCCAGGGGCACACGGATTAAACGAAGGCCTCCGAAGAGTTGGCGAGAAAATTGGACATCCGCATCTCAAAACTAAATTGTTAGAAAAACACACGTCTATGACCTAACGAAAGAAGAAGAAGCAGAATGAGACTCAGCAAATAGATAGATTGACTGAGTACTTTAACGAGCTGTTGAATAAGTCCGAAGTTTAAGTTGGTCACTGGAATGTCCAGATGACCAAGGACCGGCTTTATGATGATTCAATGATTCTGCTGCAAGACTTAGTGCAATTAAATTCGCATTGAAATAATTATTTGTAATTAGGCAATCGATTTGAATATCATGACAATCGTTCAAGGCAAATTTGGATCAATATTAGATCCAATTATTTCTGAAGTGTGGTGGTCTGATGATATTCCAATAGAAATAAAAAAGTGGTTGATAATTTAATTGCCGTAAAATGACTAATTTGAGCGCTGTACCTCAAAGCGCGCTGTCTGTGTCTCCATCCTGTTGAAACTACAGGTTTGGATGGTTTTCCATAGTTGACCTTTGCTTAAATATAAATTCCCAACATTGTACACTATTGATGGGAATTGCGTCAACGACTTCATTTTCAAATAAAAGTGAATCCATGATCCTGACGGTACACCGTGCCAAAAGTACACTTGAGTTGATGTAATTGTCGCTGATGAACTGCTCTTGGATTATCCGAAGTCCATATTCTGCAGTTTTACTTGTTTACGAAGCCATTTAAATAGAAATAAAATTTTTGTATAAGCTGAACATTGTTCTTAAAAGTTATGCAATGATCTTCGTGATAGCCGAAGTTGTGTCGAACGTCTTCTTGTTGATGTTTCTGGGGTTTGTTGATGTATACTCTCTTTCATCCAAAAGCGACGTATGCCGTTTTTTTGACCCCACAAAGGTTACTTACTGTTCCTTGTTGTCAAAAATGTGCAACCAGGCGGTTTATTGTTGGCTCTGAGGGCTCAAACCGATATATACGCTTAGTCAAAACAATGGATAATTGATTTTCAGAATAGAATTTAATGGTGTTGATTTGTTGAATTGTGTATTGTTCCATATGAAAATGTTGGCCACAATGTTCATTTTGCGCTACCGGTAATCCGATATATGTTATTTCTCGACTTTTATCATTTATTCGAAATATATTGACAGTTTTGTAATGTGGACAAATATGCGATAGTTATGGAATAGTTAAGTCTAAGATAGGTGATGAATAGAGTTATCGGCTAACATCCTTAGGAACTCATATTTACTTTACAGCGGGAACATGATCACAGTATTTGTCAATAATATAGGTATTAGTGTCTTGTTTGTAGACTTTGGTGAATGACCATCCCACTAGGATCAACTTCATATTTTACAGTAGTGAAAATTGTGAAATACAGCCTACAACAATTCAATCTGAAAATGAATGTTTAAATGGTTGCTACACCGATTTCATCAACTTCCAATCGTAGACAATGGAGGTAATTCGTTAATACTGTATGCTTCCAACTGGTGTAAATGTCGAGATGATTTTATCAAGTGTTTTTGGAGAGACCGCACAGATAATAAAGGTGATTTATAGGGCAATTAAGATACTAAACGGCTATTCAATTATCAGCTCCTTACAGATGCACTAAGAATAAAATAATGTAGACAAAACTTTTTTTTTTTATTTAATGAAACTTTATTGAATATATAAGCCATAAAATATAATTATATAAAATGCATACCTAATGGTTACAAAACATTGTATATATTATTATACAATCACTAAAAAAAATGCATTTTGGCATAATCAGAAAAAAAGAAAAACAATTTATTGATATAATAATAATAATAATTATTATTATTATTTTAAATAGTCACATAAGTGCTGGTATATTTACTCGTATTCGAGAGGTACAAATTTAAAATTAATAATAAACAACTTTTGCGTTAATCTATAAATTGTATGGTTACACCGATACAAACAATGCAATTTAATTGATATCAACGGCTTTCATAATATTTTTCTCTATAACTCTATTATCAATTTTATAATGCCTTTCACAAAATTCAGCCATTCTGGAACAGGCTTCTCTTATTAATTCTTCAGGTACAGTTAGCACAATTCTTACATAATTAGAAATTTCAAAACATTGACCCGGTAAACAAAATACACTTTCTTCTTTAACCAAATTTTGCACAAAATGCAAATCATTTGAAAATTCGGGAAAATTTTCAATATCAATACCGATCATCATATACATGGCACCATCTGGCATAATTGGTTTCAAACCACGAATATCTTTTAGTATATTATACGCCAATTTAGCATGTTTCTAAAAATCAAATATTGAAATAATAAATGAGAATTTTATAATTTAAAAAAAATTATTTCAAAAAGTGAATATCAAAATACATACATATAAGGTTTTTACAACCCCATCAAAGAATTTTTGCGGTGTATTCTTTAATATATCAGGTAATGCTGCCTGAATTAAACTATTTGAACCCAAAATGCGTCCGCAAACATTTCTCAATCCCTTAAAATTTAACACAAAATTTTTATGATAAAATTAAAATATGAAAATAAACACTACACAAATTACAAATTATAGCCAGTGCAATTTTAGTCATATTTAATACCTGACTTATTTCTTGCAAAACATTATCTCTGTCATGTATGACAATCCAACCCATACGCCAACCGGGTGTTAAAAATCTTTTGGTCAATCCACCACAAGATAATACAGGAACTCTTTCCGATAAGGAACTTATTGGAAAATGTTTAACGCCAGGAAATACAAAATGTTCATAAATTTCATCAGCAATAATTGGCACGAAATTACGTTCAGCAATATCTATTATATCTAAAATGTGTTCTCTAGTAAACACACTTCCACATGGATTACTTGGATTTGTCACAATCATTGTAGCTGTATTTTCATCAATTAGTGACTCCATATGCTCTAAGTCAACTTCCCAATTTTTTTCTGGGATTAAATCATAAGATCTCACTTCAATTCCAAGACCTTCCGCAAGTGTGCGATAGATCGAGAAACCTATTTATTAAAAAATAAAAAAAAAGCAAAAAAAAAAAAAACAAAATTAAAATTACTGCACGAAAAAATGACACAGAATAATAAATAAAGTGAAGAGAAAATTGTAAAAGCAAAACATAGAATACTCATGTACTAACCGAATGTGCGCGTCTTACCGATATCAATTAAATGGTGCCAGAATTGTAGTAAATCGAAATAGAGATTAATGGTTTGTTTTTGTTTTTTGTTTTGTACTAAAGCTACCTTTTAATATTTATCAAAAGTAACTTTGCGGTTCAGAATGGGAAGGATGGAAGTGAAGAAATTTGTGAATTTTAATTTTTGAAGGTCTTATAGTTCAGGGAAAACAAATCTTCAGAAAGATTCAGGATCAATATTTTCTGGACTCGTTTCAGACATATTTGTATTATAGATTGTGAGCTGAAAAGTGCTACCCAAACTAAACAAATTGGATTTCTATTTTTTTAAATAAACCGCGAAGGATAGTAATGTCACATTCTAGTGTGATGACACAGCATAATAACGAATAGTGTAGATTGAGACAAACGAGGATTAATATGGAAACAGGGCACATATATGATTTTTTTTATCAATTTGAGATGATTATTAGTTTATGTGGGAAGGTTAGATGTATTTGTGCACAAAATGTATAACAATGGACTTAAAATACACATACATCATTGACAAGTTACTATGAGTTTTATTTATATAAATCTTCATATAGACTAATTAATAATTTTGTTTGATATTGTACCGCGTCTGGCCACCGTCCGTTGATGATATTGAGTGCGTATACCGTAGTTGTCGTACAATTTAACAACTTGATGCTTATTGTTAATGAAGGCTAATTTGGATATTTGGATATTTGAATTTATATGGACCATATAGATAGATGGTTTTTTTTTTTTTTTTTTTCTGAATGATGACCGAACTTAATTGGTAGTTTTTGTGAATCTGATGCCAAGATATAAAATATGTTGGGGAAGATTAAGTCTATTGCCATTTATGAAAATATTAAAATGTTTGTATTATATTATGTATTTGAAATATTCTTACCCGGTCTTGGAATCAAGATGTTTTGTCCTGGTTCCGCCAGCACGGATATACACATATCCAGTGCACATGAACATCCACTGCATAAGATAACATCGTTTGGTGAAACTCTACCTTGATATGGTGCAACATAATCACAGACGGCTTTGCGTGCTTCTAGAAAACCAGTAGCATGGCAATAGCCATTATGATTTCCAGCTAATAGAACTTTTTTGACGGCTTCGATAGTTTCCGGTGCTGCTTTCAAATTGCCAAATGTTGTTGGATCACCTATTAATTTACACCATATAAATATGTAAATGATTATAATTAAAAAAAAAATTATTTGCATTCACTAATTGCAATTATTTATATATTTATAATAATTAATATGTGCAACAATCAACAGCAAATACATTTATTTAAATACTAAAATCGGTTGCTATGTCAAGTTTATTTTGTTTTTAAAATTTAAGTTATATTCTTTCAAGGTTTCGGCTTTCCTTAAAATTGCTAACAATTTTTTTTTTTGTTTTTCTTAAATATGTAAATTTTTATCGCGTTGATTGAAAATAACAAGTTGTTAAAAAAAAATTAAATTCTGATGGGTCTACCTAAAATTTCCATAAACTTAATGTTTTCACACACTCTATTTCTTAATATTAAAAATGTTATAAATATTTAAAATTATAATAATTGCAATTTAATAATGCAGACGAACAAGTTAATTAACTGGTTCCATAATTGAAGGCGGTATTATTCCATAAGACGAATACATGGTCATTAAGTACATTATTTATATTGCATTGTTATCGTTTTTGAAAGATTACAATTAAGAAATATGTAATTAGGATTTATGACCTTTTTTTTAATTATTAGTACTAGATGAATTACTGTATGCATATGTATTGTCTTTACACAACGTATATTGCTGTCCTACGGGCATATAATAACACTACGATGTTAAATAATTTAGAAGTGTGTTTTATAAATCGTTTGCGCCGACTACCCACATTGCATTCTGCATTTCAAACATCTGTAAACGTGAACACACATCGCTTTAGGCCTGTAAACTATAACTCAGCAATTGCTTCAATATCAAATGTCCCATCTTAAATTTTACTTGCAATATTGTCATTTAGTTTGGTTGCAATTTCGGTACTTAACTTATATGGATTTATATCCAAATTATTATTAGAATGCTATTATCAATTATATAACTGGATCGTTACGTGACAAGTACGAAGTTTTTATAAATAATGATTCGGAGATTTGAATGCAGGTGAAGAATATTAGTACAACAGATCCAAAGATCGTAGTGCTGAGGATATTATGGTCCTAATCTAACTACAAAGAAGAAGAAGAAGAGTGTGGTCAATTTCCATAGTTTTAAAAAGAGTTGTCCGCGTACGTTCAAGACTATCTCACATTCTTCTTTCAATTGGAATATCATCGTCGGATTTAAATAATTGAATACAAATGATGATTGTTGTCCATTATTAAGCCTTACCGTCGTTTAGATGTAATGCAGATTTTTTTCAGATATTTTTAATTCGAATTTACAGCGTTATACAATATTTTTCAGAGTATTTACAGTTATATCGTACACAATTTTAGGCGTTTTTTTACTATTTGTAGTATCGTTTAATACGAAACGGTGCTCAATAACCAAAAAACCAGTCAAATAATTATGTTCTATTTGGCGTTTTGTGCGATCGTCAGAGGATAGTCAACTTGATTTGTAAATATTGAAATACCACTTACAAGACGGTGAATATCCTCACCATCATTTTGGTTGATATCACCTATACCATTTGTCGAACTTATTTTTTGACGGAAGAACTGTATCTGTATTGTTAGAGACAACAGCGAAGAATGCTTGTAATTATTATGCTGAACTTAGGATGATTTACCATTTTCATATCAGTGCAGTAGGGAATCAAGAGTATGCTAAATAGTCGACTTGTAAGTCGAGTTCTTTTACACCAAACCACTTCATATGTTCAGGAGATATTTCAATTTTCGTTAATAAAATGACATTTTTATTATACAGAAATTCATAATTGTGGTGTCAAACACAAAAGTGTTATTATATTTAACGCCACTTTATTTCATTCACCCGAATGATTTTAACTATCATTATGTGAATTTTATTATGAAATCATAAACGTTAGAACGTGTTTTTTTTTTTTGTTTTGGAACCATTGAAATATCACGAGAATGGTTAAAGCTATAGTATTGCTGTTTGACGAGGCAAGTTGACAGTCAGTCAGAATGTATATTGTAAACATATCAAAGATCATGGATTAAAAGAGCAATATTTGCATGCATTAGTCACTGGGGTAGAAAGTAACAAATAATATGCATTTCAATAAACTTACTAAATACTATACACGTATTATACAAAAAAAGTGTATGTCTTTGCTAGAGGCTGCTCCATGTGTTCAGTTAAAAAGAAACACTATAATATATGTGTTTGTTCACTTTATGTGTTGATGAGTGTCTTAAGACACTCAATTATTTGTATCAAAAATAGTCTATTGGCGATAAATCACAAATATTGTCTATATAATTGTGCAGATAGCAACACAAATTATTATAATAAATTTTATAAATATACTTATTTGATATCTTTGAATTTAATTTCCAAATTTTTATCAATATATTATTAGATATCTTCTATATTCATCAATATGTCGTATATATTGTCAATAAATATAATACTCCTAATAATTAAATCTGTTTTTAATCTATTTTATTGGTATGCTATTAAAATAATGTGTTTGTTCGTTGTTATCTAGATTTCAATTTAGATATATAATAAAAATGTAATACGAATTATAAAATTTAGACAAATTAATGTTCATCAACTTTGAATTATTTCCGACTTATAAACAAATACATTACACGTGTAGTTTAAGCTTCAATATTGTATCACAGCTCGATAATTTCAATTTAATAAAATATCACAGTAGTACAATATTATCTGCAAACATGACACATAAGCCTCAATGACAAAGTCATCAATGTTTTTAGTAAAATAATACAATTTAATATAATTATAGTAAAGGAATACATTGACATATTACAATTTAAAGAAATTGATAGTGTAATTTACTACCAAAATTATTGCATGGTAACATGGTAACATCAGTTAATTTTAATGTAATAAGTGTATCTAAAGTATGTAAAATTGCTTAAAATATACTTTTCATTCCTTTATATTTGATTAAATTATTGTTTAGCTTCAATATAAGGGTAGTAAATTTTAGTATTATATCAGTTAAAGTGTGTCATTGATAGAGGTTAATTTCAGAAAGTGATTAAAAAAAAAATATTCTGTACGTTTCAAGCATTTCCTAAATAATAACTTACCGAATTCTAATGTTATTTAATTTGTCAATAACGATTTGAATATACTCAATTTAAATTCAAAAAAAGAAAACTATTTAACATTAAAGCTCATTCAGCGAATCTTCCATCCATCGGCAAGTTTTGAATGATTTTATGAATTTTTTGAATTTTCCCTACTTTAAATGATATTTTATTGACTAATTGTTCTAATTGTTCATATATAATTGAATACTCAAGTTTATCTCAAATGAACTGATATTTAGAAACTATACATACAAGATACGTTCAATAAAAATGTACTATAAATAAATATTTCTTGTTAAATTCAATTGAATTAGAATCCTTCATGATTATTTATTATATTAATGTACGAGTACGAGATAGATGCTATGCTTATACAGTAAACTTCGATGAAAATTTTAGTATATAAATAGTTTTGAATACACGAAAATTATACACTTTCATTTTATATGAAGTTGCTTTTACAAAAGGACTACTTTATTCTGTGAGATAAGAATAGGTTTTAAATATACACAAAGGGCATTTGTGTATATTTGTTTGCAATTCTTACGATTTCATTGATGTCATTCATATCTGAGTATCTATAAAAGGCAAGGTTAAAATCGTAATTCTACCCTATGTAACCTTGTGGCATCAACTATAAGATCATATTATATTAAGGTTAATTAATTGCACAATGAAAGTTTTTTAATTATTAAATCTGTAATTCGAAGACGATATATGCTAGTATTACGCATTTGTTTGATGCTAAATGTTCATGTCATGTTTGTCGACTGGTTGGAAAATATTTGAACAATAAAGTATAGGTATAGCTGGGAATTTAGACACCACTAGATAATTATAATTGTTTCTATATTTACCGGTTGATAAATTTCTATTATATTGTTATTTGAGTTTACATTTGGTGTATTACATGCATATCAAAAACGGCTAAAGAACATCGTAAATGACGCCCCATCAGCCCTTTAAAGCGTAAAGATTAAGGTGAATAAAATTGGCTGGTTGAACCTAATCTTATAATATACAATGTATAAAACAACTTATACGAGTATATGTAAACAATTTTATTTTCTTCAATCGTACACACTTAAGATTTAATTTTGTCCTATAATTTCCTATCATTGCTGCATAATTTTATTAGTAGTTTTTTTTTAGTTTTTTAAAGAAATTTTTAATATCAAGAGGGTAACAATATTGATTTTTCTAATTGATACTCTCAAGTACAAATAATATCATTTTGTAAATATTCTTTTTTTTTAAATTTAATTAAATTGATTATATACTTGTTTACATTGTGCTACTTTTGTGCTAATTTATTATTAATACATTAATTTTCAATTAATTTATAAATTATTTGTTGCTATTTATTAAAAAAAACTTTTAAAACTACTTTCTTTTTTGCTCACAGTTAAAGCTTCTTTAATAATTTTTCGATTTTTGCCACTTATTTTTGAACGATCATATATTTTATGGATGCATATATGACGGCCTAAGTTAAGTTCCAGAGCACAAAAAAAAAATTATTTTCTGATCAAGTGTCCGTCGGTGGTTGTCATCATTAACGCATATAATGTTACAACAATATCAATTCAAATATGATTAAAATTAGATGGTGAACAACTTAAAAGCAGCAATGTGTTTCAAAAGCTTATATATGTGGTAATTATTGCAAGCAGAGATCAGAGTTCTTAATGTGTGATATAAACAGAGTATACGACGAAACAGTTCAAAAATGAAATATGTATAATATATCTGAATTCATGTAGAAGTGATAACTAATCGTCCAAGGTGATTAGTTTCCGCAAGTTGCCCGCACAATGTACTATATAAATATAGAATTTTATATAAAAGATGATTTGTTTGAATAATGTAAATAGGATAACGTAGAAGTGCCTAATTAAACAGGAAATAAAATACCCTATACATGCTCATACAACATCGTATATATGTTTTTTTGCAATTTGAAAATATTGAAAGTCATGTAGAATAATAAATGATAATCGAAACGAACAATGTATGATGGCGTATGGGGTAGGACATCCGATTTTAGCGTTCCCAAAGTATGTATGTTGACTGATGTTGTAATATGTGGTCGAGCATTTTTATGCCATAGAAAAAAACTTTATCTTGTCTCTACTAGAATTGTGGCCATTTTCTGAAACGCATCAATTGTACATGGTACCTAAACCCTGTAATGGTCTCGTTTGCTTGCAGCAGTTCATCACAAATAATACGTATCTAATTTTAATAAATACAGCGTAATTGCGTATCGAATATTAAAATTTTTAGCGCATCATAAGTCATGAATCAGGATTTAATTTTTATTTATTAAATGTAGAGTTAATTTATTAAAGAAAAGATTGAAATTTCAAATATTTGCTTAACTTATTTTATTTAATTTTCCGCATCAAAAAAAAAATCTTTAACTTCAAATTGTTTAAAGATAATTAAATTTTTCATTGATGATTGTTTATGTTCGTTAATTAAAGGATTTGCAATTTTTATCATTATTAACGACTGTCGTTAATTACAACATATGTTAAGATTTATAATAAAACTTTATGTGAAGCTTTTTGAAAACAACGAAAAAAAAAAATTATAACTGATGGCTTTTTTTTGTTTAGAAAATGTTTGTCAAAGCTTATAACAGCGCTTTATCAAGCATTTTCCAAGTGGAAAAATATTTTATAGATTATAGTGAACTAAAACAAAATCATTATATTATTTGATTATCTGTTTCTCTGACATCTAATATTTTATCACCTCAAGGTGATCTAATCTGCTGGATATATATTTTTGTCAATTTAATCTTTCTGCTAATAATTTGCATATGTTTGTTGACATTAACAAATTATACATTATATAATATTATTAAAATGTAATAACGTCTATGAATGTTTAGATTTATTCCATAATATTGATTTGAATATCAATTAATAAATTATAAAATTAATTTTATTTATAAGACATCTGTTCACATATACGAGTATGGAATAAATCAATAAAAATTAATAAAACATTTATTAATAATAAATAAATATTATATTATTCATAATACTATTATATTAATTTGTTTATAATGTTTATTTAATATTATTATGTTGTAATTTTCAGAAGAAAAACAAACAAACATTTCTTCTTCTAATTCAACAATTTTTTTTTGGAGGTGTGTCTGTCTGTCTGGCCAAAAATCAAATATTTAATAAAATTTGTTAATATTTAGCAATAATAATCAATAACTAGTAAAATTTATTTAGAAATTCATGGCCCCCTAACTCTACAGAAAAATATCGATTATAATATGATGTTGTTTACATTTATCAATATAAATAACTACTTGCATTTATATTTTTTTAAAAAAAGTACGTTTCCATTATCTGTCAAGGTGATCAGAAATATTGAACGTATGATGAATCAAAAATCATCTGTTTATAAATTTATAAATTTACATTTATTATCAGTGGACATAAATGTTATGCACAACTCAGCCATGCAGTCCATTATGTTGACATTGTCTATATCTAACTGTTCCATCCATATCGTTAAAATTTAGACCATTCACTAGTATATTATTAACAATCATTCTCATTATAAAATTCTATCGCTTATTATGTAATTTTGGAATTTAACATTTATACAGTTAAAACATCTATCCCTACCATTGTTCTAAAAATGTATACATAGTAAGTTCTTTTCTCTGTATTATATTTAATTGAAACATACCATTTACATATTTGTGAGAATGGAGTGGTCGATCGATAGGTTGTTCGACCTATTTTTACCACGTCGCGAAATCATCGGAAATACGACCACAGAAAACTGTACCGTTGGTAATACAAAGTTTAGTTAAAACTCGCGGGTGTACTGCTGAAATAATTTTGCAAGTGTTTTGCTAATATTAAAGGGGTGTATTATCAGGTATGGCAAATCTCAAATATCTGGAGAAATAGCAAAAATTTTGAAAATCTATTGGATTTATCTGTTGCACAACTTTTAATCAAAATGAAATACTATATTGTAAAGTCAATTTGGAAAATATGTACAAAATAAATAAGTTAATATTTAAATAAGTCAAAAATCTCCTATATATATTTTCAAATTAAATTATTCCAATTGTTCATGTCCTGTTCGATTAATTTATTGATGTTATGTATATATTTCTATAGTTTTAAAAAATCTAAACCATATCATAAATTAATAGATTTTATGTTCTGAAAAAAATTTAGATATGTAAATTAGCAGAAAATGTATTGATTATTGAATAATAAATTTATAGAAATTTTGTTTATTTTGTTATAAAATATTGCTTAAAAACAGGTTAATTAACAATAAAAAAAGCGATAAAAATTTTGCAAAAAAAAAACATTTGAAAATATTTTAATCTTTTGGAATAAATTTAGGACATGAAATATTTTTATGCTAATTTTATGCAGTCTCAAACATTACCCAGACATCACACACAATATTTTTGTTGTTTTTATTTTATTTACACTTTTATGCTAATTTTTTTTATGTAAATAATTTTTATTTTGCTCTTATATTACTTTGTCGATTAATTAATTACTTATTTATTCTTTAGGTATTATATAAATTTAAAAAAAAAATTGCATATTTTAATAATTTTAATATAAATATTCACTATATATACTTCTAAATTGATCAACAAATTGATATTTATAATAATATAAAATAAATATATACAATTTTAATAGTATAAATAAAATTTAAAATTTATTAAAAATGGCATGTCCAGATGTTTGCCAATTTTCCAGATGTGCAAAATATACTGATAGTTGGTTGTTACTTTTTTTTATATATTTCTTGTTGCTTCTTCTTAATTTATGGTCAATTTAATTAATTAGCTATATAATATATATAATGGCACTGACCAGTTTGTAATTATCAAGTTTT
>JANSTX010013432.1:0-17866 GCA_027564355.1 Penthetria funebris
GCGAATAACTATCAATATCTGCTCAATTTTTATTTTCAAAATGACAAAAGCAAACCAAAAAAGAAAATATACATTTATTTTAATAAAAATAAAGAAAATATTTACGTTAAACATTTTTTTAAAATACGTAAAATGCTTATAATCATAGATGGTTTTCATAATAATTACATTAAAAGATTTTTTTTTTAATTTATTAAATATAAAATGACTTTTATTCTCGCGGTAATTATAATTTTAATAAAATTAATTTCAATAAATAATAACACAAATGTGTAATTAGTTAGTTTTATAATTACAAATATTTGAGCCATGGCAAATATTTATAATTATAAATATTAAATTAAAGTTAGTTAATTTTGAAATAATTTATAATTATTTATCAATTATATAATTTTATTAAAACTTTAATGTTTAAATTTCATTTTATAATGTTTTGATTAAATGGTAATATTTAAATGTGTAAAACTGATGTTTAAAATTAGTAGTTTTGCGCGCACTATTAATTTTAAAAATTCATTTTTATATTTTAAATATTTGATCATAAAATATGTTTTTACTTAAAAAATAGTTAAATTATGATTTACTCAAACGAAATCATTCGAATCATTAATTTTAGTTTTTTAAAGTACATTAAATTAAAAATCCATACGATTACATTATTTATTTTTAAGAATAGTGTTTTTTTTAAATCCTATAAATGATTTTTAAAAAACACTTTTGTAACAGACACATATTTTTTAAAAATTTAAACATGTTTAGATTTTTTGGATATTGTCAATGTTAATTTTATTGTCCGTAATTATGGTTGATATATAATTTGATTAGATAACATTAGATGACGACAAAACAGTTTTCACTAGTAAAATTTCACTAAGTATGGTCCTAGAATAAAAATCAAATTGTCTGTTTTTATATATAATTTATAGGATGTAACAGACTTAATATGTTTAATTCAACTTTACAATATATAACTTTTGTATTTACATTATTTAAAGGGGTGTCACACATAATTTTGAATCCTGAATTTAATGTTGCCAGTGTCATAATTTTTATTTAGAAATAGCAATTTTTATGATATATATTTAGTAAAATAACGGCAGATTTATCATCCGCCATTTTTAATATAATTTAATACCAGATTTAGTTGTCAATCAATAATGTGAACAAGACTGTTAGTAGTGGTCTTTGTTTGCATGGGGAATAACGATCAATACTATACTTTTAATCAATTCATCTCCATTGTTATCTATCTCTGGCTAGTAACCTTACTTCATTTCATCCCCTACCACTGGTACTATACTCATTCTTAACATTTGTTCTCCGTATTGCTCTTGGAGATCTTCAATTAACCTGAAAATTTCATTGGAGTGCGTATTTTGCAATATCATCTCAGTTTATGGTCGATCCAATTCCACTTTCTTTGAATAAAAATAAGAAGATGCCCAATTGATGACTTTTTTAAATTTATGACAACCGCCACACTTCAGCATATTAATCATTTGCCAAGTTTTCTATATGTGGAACTTTATATTCAGCACCACCATTAATTGTCTAAAAGCTTCCCAAATGTTGGCATTACTCTACTTCATCTATTTCTTCGCCATTGACAGCAAGTGAACATCTCCAAGACTTATCAATCTTTAGTAATTGGGCTTTTAAAAAAATGAATCTTTGTACCATGAGCTATATTTCAAAAATCATTATAATTTCACAATCATTTCCGACTCAGTTTAAGCACACAAAAATATTATTAACGATGTATATACCTTAAAGTTCACCGATAAGACCCCATCTGACACTATGCGCTTCAGTATTTACTATTTACGTTGATCATAATTCCAGTCCAAGAAGAGTAGGAACAATAGTGGAGAAAATAAACATTTCTGTTTTACACCCGAATGTACATCAAAAAGTACACGAACTCTACACTAAATGTCAAGATATTGACCGCGGACCATGTTCATCAGTTTAGACTGAATTCCTTATGTTTCTAGTATTGTGCACCATACTACGATCAAGCAAACAAATAACATAAACAATTGTGTTTGTCATTCAATCGACTGGATTCTCAATGTATTGATATGGCATGTGCTCGAGCTATATGCTAAAACATGCCTTATTCGTTCTAATACCGAGGAGTTCTGATACTGAAATTATTCTCAATAATAGTTATAACCTTGTTTATTGTATTCATCAAAGTGATACCACAAGGTTGGCATGTCATCAGACAACCTTACTTTTATATAATAATGTGTTGCAACATTGAATCAATGACATGCAATTTCACCCCTTAATGTGGAATTTTTTCACCATAACGTAGAGCAGAAAAATCATCTTATAGCCGCTCTTCGGTAAATACTACATTGAGTAAATTGAACTTCGGGTCTATTTCGGAGCTCGCGGAAGTACTTATTCCATATTCCCATTTGCTGAATGTTATTTGAGATCGGTAAATTGTCACTAGATTTAATTAGAGGTCTGTGCGTTTAGTTTGCTTGTAAGACGATAGGTTTCCCGCATGTTGTTTAATTTTGACAATACATTGCATAAATTGCCTATGTTCTCAAAAACGGCACGCTTATCCCGCAGTGCACTTTTCTAACCTTTTTGTTCATTTGTCATTACTAATCCATAAATATTTCATAAATAATAGTCTTCTTTCATAAATAATAGTATTGTCTTCATCTTTTCAATTGTCAAATAATGAGCATTTTAAAATATCCACACTTCTACGAAAGTCTAACAGAAAACTTCGCCATTTTATACGATTATGTGATATTTTCGATTTCTGGTAGTTTCGCTACTAGAATCCATGTGATGCGGTTTTCCTGAAAACAAAAGTGTTTCACCAGAGGATGTGTCTTACTCCACCCAAGAATACTGATTTTGTACCACAATTCATGAGCCACCTGTGCTAGTTTCATCGGTTCAAGCCTTGTTCTAACATTCCAGGTTTCAAATCGTGTCCTTTAAGTAAGCTAAAGTTGCATCGTGTCCATTCGATCCCGATATCATTAGTTGATTTTTCTCATCCAATTAAGTATTTCAGCAGTGCGAAAAGTGAAAACACAGATAACTAGGTTGGGGGAGTTGAATATTATTTTTTTAATTGGGCGCCTAACCATGAAATTTAGCTGTGAATAAATAGAGTATAATAAGCTGCACATAACCCAGACCACCTGACAATTGTGAATTTTATATTCTGCTTACAATAAATATTTGTTGGGAGTGCTACTTTAATTGATTAGTTGCATATAATTGAAGACAATGGCCGAAGGAGGTATTCTCAAAAACTTCGCTGATATTATATAATACATTTGTAAATTAATTCCTTTCCACAATATGTTTTTTTTTAATAGTTCGGTATAATAAATTCTATAATTAATTTCCCTTTCGTATATCATTTTATTAATATAATTAACAAGAGAAACATAATTATTAGCGCCAATTATTGTAGGCTCCGGAAATTGTTTAACGCAGTATATATAAATATTTATCAAAGCCGGGAATTGTAAAATATTTGATATCTCGTACCTAGAATTTTCGCTTCGAAATATCGTTCACCAATCAGATAAAAATGCCAAGTGCATAATTTCATGACGATCTCTCAAAGCAATCTCCAGTTATCGTGCGAAATATACATGGGAGGTACTTCAAAGAGTGATCTGATTAAGCTTATACATTCACACATTCTTTCAATTATGATATCAGTTACTTATAATATGTAAAATTTAAAGTATGTCTGTATTATAAACCCAATTTTAATCTAAAAGGAGGAAAAGTTTGTATGGGAGGCACTTGAAGGAGTACTCCAATTTGAACTTTGTTCCTAGGGCCTAAAAATAAACAATTTAAATTTATCGAATTCTCGTAAATTGCATTTTAAGTTATGGCAAGAATTTATTAAAATTAATGAATTGCAATAATCCACATAAAAATATCCCTTTTTTTAATCTCGTCATTTACAGAATCGTTAATTAAAATTTTATTTTAAATATGCTAGGTGTATGTAATTAAAAATTAAAAATTTTAATTTAAATATACTAAGTGTATGATATATAGAACTAATGAATTCATAAAATAAAATGGAATTTCTTTGGAAATTAAAAATTAAATAATTTCATTATGGGGTGTCGTTAACATATACTCGTAGTGGTAGCTGTAGCTTGAGTGACTTTATTGTATAACTCACCTACTTAATGTAAGTTTAAACTAAATAATAAATGTTTATAATAAAAAGTGTATGTTGAATCGTATAGGACAACATATCCCATTTATAGTGACCATATTATAATGTTTTTTAATTAATTTCATATTTCATAACCATTTGTACTCTGAGAACCGACTGTAACCGTGTATATAATGTTGAAAACTCGTAAGACAAAAATAACCATGATCCAATTAAATAATTGTTACTTTATGCATATGAAAATACCCATGCAATCCACTCTGTAGTGCATAATTTGTATTATGTATAATATAAAAACTTAATTTCAGCCATCCATTCACCACAAAAAATATATATATTTCTATTATGTTAAACTGACTAGAAGAATGCAAATTTATTTTCACACAATTTTCCATACATTTTCATTTTATTACAGTTAGCATGCAATTTAAAATTTTATGTAATATTTTACGAGTAGAATTTATCATAATGTCATAAAAATATTCCACAAAAATAATAAAAATGAAAATTATGCACATTTAATAGTGTTTCTTTCGTAAGTAAAAAAGACTAATAAATAAACATTACTTCCATTAAATATAGAGTATTTCTGTGGTGACGAATGTAGTGCCGACTATCAGCGAATCTATTTAATCCATCTCTTCCTCCACGCGGTGTCTCTGGTAACGCAAATACTATATATTTCGGTTATGGCTTGTGATCGTTGCTTAAAAGAAGATGTTAACGTTCTTTGTAGACTGGTTGAAAAACAAACTAGGTGATTTCTGCACCCACTTCTCTAAGGAAATATTCAAATGTATAGTCGCATAATATTACAAAACCATCACAATAATTGATAATAAGAAATTCAAATTCAAATTCAAAAATCCTTTATTACATGATATTTGTACGCAGATGTTTATTGTACAAATACTGATCTACTAAATTTTTGAGGTTTACTGGCATGTGCATAATGTGAGAAAGTTGAAGCGCATCACTCCGATATTGGAGACTCGACTGAGAAATCGATAAATAAGTAGTGACATAGAGTGAGTAGTCAACACAGAGTGTCATCTCTGATTCGTTACTGCTCCGCTTGGGCAATGGTGTCAATGTAAATTGAACTTAATTAATTTCAAGGTAGCACAGTTCTTTGACCAGTGAGCATAGTATTGGCAAGTTGAAGGGGCAATTATACTGATATTATAAAGATAGATTTATTGTGATTTAATGTTTGTAGATACATTGATGATAAATAATTCCAAGGTGAAAGACATGGAAGTAAAAGGCAGAGCGGGTAAGTGGTGATTTAGGCTCACGTATGTTTCCTTTAATAGTGGTGATCTAACCACTATTATACCCGTTGTAAGTAGATACAACATTATTAATAAAGATAATATTATTAAAATCGACTGTTCAGATTGTATCATAATTATAGGATATCGTGAATGCAATTAAGACTTTGTTCAATATCATAAATCAAAGTCGTGTCAGCGTCAGAGCGTTGTTGGTATATAGTTAGGAATTAGAAATTGTTATATAGTAATACAGCCTTGTTCAAATAAAATAGGTTCATTGGCGGTTTTATTGTATGATTACCCGATTCATAAAATCTGGTCGTTCTCTATTGCACCTTTAGAGGATGGGATTTCATGAGACCCTAATTTTGCCTAAAAATGTTAAATCCTGTCTATCCAATATTCTTGCCATACTGGCAGCCCGATTAATTCGACGATTGCTTATATGTCTGTAAAGAGCGAAATATCTTGGTCGTAATGTCGTCGAGATGTGGTTTAAATTTCAATGTATTTGTAAATCTAATACCAACATATTTTATGCTGTTGACATTTTGTTGTCTATGGTCATTAATGAAAACCTGTAAGTCGCTCAAGGAATATATACTATACCAGTATGGTGGTATCAAGGAATATATACTATACAGGTGTGGTCTTAAATTGATTTTACGGTATGAAAATATTAAGGGCAAACTTTTTTTGACATTTAAAAATGTTTGAAAATATAACGAGCAAGTTCTAAACGACATTAAAAATATATATGAAAATATAAAGAGCAAGTTCTAAATGACATAAAAATTTATAGTTTTGCTTGTATTTCACATGTGGATTTGAAACAAAAAAAAACTAAGAGAACACACTTTATTTTCAATTGTAGTCAGCAATCAAGGAATATAAACTATACAAACAAATTTTTGACATTTGGAAATACACAACATTTTTAATGTCATTACGAACTTGCTTGGAATATATTCATACATTTTTAAACGTCAAAATATTATAAAATGTTATGAAACTGTCAATTTATTTACGAGAAAGTATTATCATAATTGAAATATAATCGAATTAGAATATGTTGTGGAAATCTTGTTCCAAATTTGACAACTTTTGGTTGACAAAACATTTTTGCAATGGACTGGACCGACGTAAGGGTTTTCAGCTCGTGATTCTTGTTCTACTCTATTTTTCAGAGTCGATTACATTTCGTATACAATTTTCGAAATTTTACTTTATAACATTTCATATAAAAGCTTCAAGACACCTTTAACAATTGTAAGATTTGCTTCTCTAGTAGTACCTAATTTGTAAACAAACCAAGTGGTTTTAAAAGATTGCATAGATATATGATAATATATCCTTAATTAAATTATCTTTAATATTTCTAACTTAAAAAATTAGTATATTCCTAATATGGCTTTAATTAGCAAATTTCTTCCAGTCACTGTTTGAATGAAAATCCATCTTGTAAATTCGTTATCTTAATGAAATTTAAAATTACAATAGCTTCGTGACCGTCTTATAAGGTTTTGGTTAATGGGAAACCTCAGTTAGAGAATGCTTCCCGAGTATTACTTTTCGTAATCCATCAAGTGCAACAAATTTAGATAAAATTTGTGGCATCGATTATTTTAGTTTTTTTGTTAATCGCTAGTCACTATCATTCGGATAACATACGAAATTCGCTTTGAAACAAACGAATCGTTTTTTGGGACTGTCTACGAATCGATCCATTTAAACAATGGTATTTTTTAATCTGTATGTGCATATATTTTAACATTTTATTTGCATCGAGTATATTCAATGGAACTACCACTTAAGAAATGTTTGAAAAGTGCAGCTGGTGTACTCTTTCTTTGCTGCATGCATAAGAGTTTATTTTTTCAAATAAATATCGAGTGTTTTAATTTTAAAAAATTATGTCCAATTAAAGTTAATTTAAAAGAGGTTGAAAATAACTAACCCCTTTTTTTATATCCTATGGTAAAAATCAAATTGGTAACCTGACATTTCCATTATAATTACAGGTATACCGAATTTTCTTTTTGTTCAGTCATTATTCGGTGTCTCTTTCACCATTGAAGTGTACTTTTTCAACATTTATTTTGACAATTTTAACAAATTTAATAAGTACTTTTTTTGTCTATTTTTTTTTCTGTTAAGATTTGAAAATTATATTATTGCAAAGAAAGGGTATATTACATAGAAATCTGCGGGCAATTCTTAAACAAATAATAAATTTAATTGGTTTTAATTATTATTATCTCATTATATTGTGAATTTATTTGTTTGCATTTTGGAAAGCTAAAATATTTACGTTTCTTAAAATGTAAGCACACTTTCTTTTTTACAAGTACCCTATTTTTTGCTTCCTAAGATGGTTTCTTAAGTGTTTGATTACTTTATATATCAAATGTTCAAATTACAGGAAAGATCAAAGAATATTGTACACATTAATTTAAATTTCAATTTGCATCCTTTTTTTCCTTTAAATGTAAATACGTTATACATATACGTGTACATACGATCGGGGCGTAAAATCGAAGTATATGCACATCGGGTAGTATTTGAAAAATTGCAAAATTTCGATCTGATATGCCAGCCCGTTTTGTTTTAGCAGTGATGGAAAAAATTGAATTCTTAGTGTTAATCTTTAAAAAAATCATCATAGAAACAAAAACAGAGCTAGATAAATGATATTTGGTCTTCGTTCCATCAATTAAAATGATTCACAAATGGTTAACTGAATTTCTTTCTATCGCTATCGTTGAAAACATCACTTAAAAATACAAATTGAATTGATTTGAAAAATGAATAATTAATAATAATTGCATTATATTAAACTAGCATTAAATATATTTTGGATGCAATCGAGTAAAAAACTTGACGGTCGTAGAAGCATGGAAAAATTATACGATAATGGGTTGTATTTACATATTTAATTTTGCCATAAAACAACTTCGGACATTCACCCTGAAAATTTTGACCAGAATGCGTCAAGATTGAAAATTTTGATATACAATTACAAACAACGGTTTTGTGTTCTGAAATTATAACTTTATCATACGCAATTGGTGTTGAAGGCTTTTACAACATTTATACCGCTAATATAACTGATGACTGATTGAGAACGATCTGGTTGAAATCATAACGGTTAACAATATTAATGAGGAACATTATAACGAAGTTCATCAATTAACAGCTAGGTTATTTCGCGAATCTTGGAAATTTGCTGCTAGTACGGTACATCAGTTTCTCACTCAATATACCGACATAGAACGAGTTGTGGTCAATTAATTAGTTAGTAACAGTCAAGTGAACAACATTCATGTTTTACAGTTTATTAAATTATTCAGTTCAACTATTTATTTGTTTATTTGCGCTGAACATCATTTACTAAGTATCGTTAACAAACCGCTAGTTGAATCTTTTGCTCTAAATAAGTTTCTAGTTAATTTGATTCCCACTAGGTAGAATTACCTACCACACTGTAGAATTCACATGTGATAAACAGTTATCTCAATCAAAGCATCAGTGGTAAAATGTTGAACTCTGGTTTCGAACTAATATTGAAATCTGGTTAGAACTAATAGTATAGCTAATTATTCAATTTGATTTCGATATCTAATCCAATATTTTTAGTTTAATTATGAAAAATAATATATGGCAAGTGGTGGTCATTTTCTGCTTTGCACAATCGTGTTCTTTTTAAAATAAATCATATTACCAGATATATAGAAAACTACATCATATATTCGTGTACAACATTTGTACTTAAGGCGACACTTCGATGTGTTCTAATATGCTTGGATTCGTAATCTCAATTTTGAACTCAAATAATTATAATTGAAATTTACCATCTATAAAATATAAGATCAATTATAATTCCTCAGTTATACATTTGAATATATCTGTATTTCTGCATAACTTCTTGATTACCTAGATTGGTTGTGAGAAATTTTTTGAACCAGTCGACAAATACGACATTACCACCACACTGCGTTTCGGTAAAGATTGGTTGAGTAAAACCTCTATCATAGTCATTTTTTATTCATCACCAAATTACACAATCCAATACCTATTATTGTGTTTCCAACCATTCTCAGCAATGGAAATTTGCTGATATGATATAATCACATTGTGTTGTAATTAAATAATATATTTGTATAGAACTGAAATCTTTCATAAAATTATATTGTCTGCTAATATGCTATGTAAAAATATTCTGCTGCACATCGGCGAAATAACATTGACATCGGCGAAATAACATTGAAACCTAATGGTTGAACTTCATGATGTAGTCTACTCTAGTATTACTCGATGCAAAAAGGCTAAGATAATACCATCTGTGAGAATATAGCTAAAACTTATGAATGCCAATTTCAG
The DNA here is from genome assembly GCA_027564355.1 of Penthetria funebris. Taxonomy (NCBI): domain Eukaryota; kingdom Metazoa; phylum Arthropoda; class Insecta; order Diptera; family Pleciidae; genus Penthetria; species Penthetria funebris. The sequence goes on from JANSTX010013432.1 coordinate 9,847, forward strand.
TTTAGTATTTATAGACATTAACTTAAATACTGATTTGATCTTTTTAAAATATATAAATTGGTGTGAATGTATTTGCAGCAGTGATTCCTATAAAATCAAATGTTGTCACAATTTTGACATTTTAAAATGTATTCACATATTTAACTCTTTCCTTCGCAGGTATAATAAATATTATTTATGACAGATGTATATAGGTGTACTTTGATCTACCCTTCTTAGAAAGTACATGCCATATTTCACCTTGATGTGTCGAAAAAAATTGTGGTTAGGATCCGTCAGTAATGTTATATGCAATAAAAATGGTGTATAGTTTCGTTAATTATGAATATTTTGTTTAAAATTTTAAGATAAACATTTCATATTCAACTAAACATGTCACTGTTTGATATGATTAATCCCAGACGTGAATGATAACTTCAAGTCTGCTGAAGAAGTGCAACAGGCTATACTAATGTGAGTTTTGCCAATTCCGTCGAATCGCTGACTTAAATGTTTCCACAATGTCACATCTTTTATTGCGATTGCTTAGCCGCTACTCAACCCAGTTATTAAAATTATCGATTTACATATTCTTATAAACAGATTACCACTGGCGACCTTTGGTTAACTAATCTTGTATTTTTTTGTATGTTGTAAAGCATTAACTTCAATATATTTTTAGTACGCGTTGCATCAAACGCATTTTAACAGTTTTAATGCAATCTGACATAATTTTCCTTGTATTCGATCGATCACTTAGCTTTCGAAATACTTCTGGTAATGTTGCTGTTTCAATAAAGTAAAGTATACTTACAAATGATATAATGTTGGTATTACAATCAACAAATATTTAGTTTTTAATAATTAATGTAATGATAATATTTTATTTTTAGTAAAATAAAAATTATTGTGAATCAGTGTTGTGACAAACTAAAATTTATTTCTATTAAATTATTGGATCCATTGTTTGATTTTAATGCAAATGCACTTATGTATTTATGCTAGATGCATTTCTGGTAACATGTAAAATATAATTTTCAATTACATAGTTTTACCATTCATTAAACATTTTTAACTATTCAAATTGACGGATTGATTTAATTGGATCATGTAAATCAAATGTATTTAGAATCATAAAATAGTTTGATGATAAATTGTATAATTTAAATTAATTTTAAAATCTGAATAATTATTTTGAAAATCATAATGATGACGATGATATTTAGAAAACTGTATGCTGATGAGTTTATAATCGGACAGATTAATTTACGAGTATTCTGCCTGATTATAAATAAATCATTTAAAATAATGAGAAAATGTAAGTAATTTTCATTTATTTATGAAATAGGAAATAGATTCAATAGTAGTTGTACGGGACTGGGTTGATAATGAGGATAAAAATTAATCACGGAAATACTTCTTTATTTTACTTCTCCTTTTAGTTAGTCAGTCCTTTGATCCTTTCGGCGTAGTAGGATTCGTGGAAGATTGCAAAATATGCGTTAGTTGTGGATGACTTCCGAATTTGGTCTTAAACTATTGCCAACTGGGTATTGTATTATATTCGAAAACAGGAAGAAGTCGCTTGGTGCCAAATCGAGAGAACATGGTGAATAATATAGTGTTCTATAACGTAATTCGTGTAATTTGGACATTACAATTATCGATTATAACAAATAAAACAAAAATTGTTTGTTTTCAATAGTTGTCAATACTCAACGAATTGCCATATCTGCCTGAAATTTTAAATGCGATCTTTTAAAGAATGTCCAATGTGAAAAATAGTATCGTTCATTATAAACCTACACTCGTACTCGTATCAATTTATCTAAATAGTATTTAGAAATTTGTAGTGCAACGCTAAAACAAATTAAAATAAGAATATTTTCATTTTAATTAATTGGAAACTAGAGGTTTGCTAATAAAATTATATAAATGTTTTTCCAATAGTTCCCATTATCCATATAACAAGTAATTTATCATCACTAAAATTGCAACTTATTAACTCATTTTGAAATCAGAGTCTAAATTTGTGGTTTTGCATAAATTAACGATTGTTCGCATTTAAAAATTTGCGGGTATGATGCAGTGACATTTTCTGTTAACTATTTGGAGTGAGTAAGATAAAAAAAAATCATTCCACGTCATCAATCGGTGATACATATTTGTTAAATAAATATTTAGTTTCTAATTTAACCCAAATGATATAACGAAACAAATAGATGGAATCAATTCTGCGTTGGCCAAGTAGACTGATGAAGTTGACAAATGACAAACATACGTAATAAATGTTTTTTTTAAAAAATATGTTGCGTTTCTTTAATTTTGCCGCTCAATAAATAAATTCGGACACAAATTGATGAAATACTTTTTCAACTATCAGCATCTCAGAATATGACCGATCCATTTTGACCTCTAGAACTGCATTTTAACAATTATAATATATGGTTTCCAGTTAAATTAGCAAATATAAAATGATTATTGAAACATTTTTTATGCTGTTACAAATTATTTTATATTTTAATATTCAATCAATAGTAGGTTGTATTATTAACTACACTAAATTTAGAACTAAAATTTTAATAACGATATTAAATGTTTTTATTAATATTATTAAAGTATTAAAACATATTAATAACCGATTCATTCATCATAATTTGACCTGTTATATTCAGAAACTAAGTAGTGTCTAATGCGTGGAATATTAAAACAGATAATTGATTACAACTCATTACAATATTTACACATTTATTAACTGAGTCTTTGGCAACAAAATTTTATTCCGTGATATTAAAAAACTTGTTGTGTCATATGCATTTACTATGTAGAACATTAAGACGGCTAATTGATTGCAACTCACATTGCAAGAAATGAGGATGAAGCATTGTTGTTTCTAAAATATATCTAATTGAACTGAAACGAAATTCAAAAATCATTTTTTATAAATAATTATATACTTTATAAGATTAAAATTTATAATCTGCAAACTACCAAGTCACAATTTTCAAATCTTATTAATACTTTTACGATGTAAGCTTTGCCTTACAAATATTGAAAATAACTGTTTTTTGGATTTGACATTCATAAAATTTATAATTATTGAAAGCACAATTTTGAAGCATATAAATGCAATACACGAATTTTTAAAAAATTATATTGTGATTATGATTTTTTTTAAATAAAATTAAAAATCAGACCATTCCCGTCCCGACGTTATTTTTTTTATTATTATATTATATGTATGTTTTATAAATAGTACTAATTACAGTGTATATAATATAAGATTAATGTTTGTCATTTTCAGAATTGTATCAATTTTAAAAATTTCATTTTATAATTTAAAAGCGAAGTATATCATTTCTCAATAGCAATAGTCGCGTCGCAATGGTGCATTTTTAATCCGGTAATTTTATTTTTTGAAGAACGAATGTCTTTATAGTAATTTATATTATAAATGGAGATTATTATAATTATTAATTATTTTAATATTTAAGTATATTTTTATCATCATTTGATTGTTATTAAATAAAATTCATATAGTTATTAGTTATTACAGTATGGTTTACTATTTTAATTATATTTAAAGTACTACAATTTGTTTATTCACCAGAAAACTGACTTAATACTTTTGTCAGCGATGTAACTAATATTTCAATAACTTTTATGATAATAAGAAACGAGTATTAATTAGTAAATCAATTACTAATTAATTTGTTTCTTTTATGTTATCTTTATAATTGTTGTTTGTGCATTACATTCTGATCCTATTTTTTTTTATCAGTTTATTAATAAACAACTAAAAACAACATTAATTTTTTTTAAAAAATAAACGTATTTAATATTGTTTTAAAATAATTTAATTTTTAAAGTATTAAATGTTAATTTAAATCAATAAATTTTTATTTTTATTTAAAACAAAAGTAAACATTTTTAAATATAAATTCAAATCTAATTTTTTACAATATACAGAAATACAATAAAATGTAAAAATATAATTAATTATGGAAGAAACTGGTACATAAAAAATTAATTTTAAATTGAAACACGTGAAGAAAACTATTGGTGCTAAATGTATAAGTATACTGACCTTTATGAAAAGAAATTCGACTATTTACATTATGTTTTTTTTTTAAATAATATCATTTAACAATTTTTTTAAATAACATTGCATAAAAATGTAAAATTATTATAAAAATATCACTTGCAATATAATTCAAACTTAATTTATTTAACGTAACAATTATCACAGATTATAACAAGTCACTATAGTTTATTTATTTGAATCTTATTTTCTCGTAGTGTAGATTCTTTATTGAAGCTTTACTTAATAATCATCTGTTATCTGCAATGCCGCCGCTTATGTAGTATAGTAATCTATATCGAGATCATTCTGGTATTTTCTCACTTATTTGTTTCCACAAATGTCTATACTATTCTCGGTAATTTATAGGGTTTTCCTAGATGGTTATTCATTATTTTCGATGTTTCATTTTGTTAAATATTGGTAATAGATGACATCATGCTGATAGTATTTGTAGAAGATATAATCGTGGTGTAATATAATTCTTGTTGGCGTGAAAATAGTTGTGTACCATTGGTCCCTCCTTATGAATGGTTCATCTCGGTTCCATTCAAATAATTATGACCGTAGTATTTAGTTAGTTTATCGATGTGAACTATTATAATTTTTCGAATAATCTGCTGTATCTCGTACATGTCATCGTTGAACTTTGTTATGATTTTATATGGGCCTTTCCAATCACTTTATAGTTTTGAACTATATCCTGGTCCGTCGTAGATAGTAGTACCATACAAGTTCATTTTTAGTAAATGCATTCGTATTTGCATGTGGATCATATCTATTTTTATTCGATGTGCTGTTATTTGTAGTCTAGCTTTGGCGCACTCTAGTGTCAATTGTAGTTGATCTTGTAATCTTTCCACATAATTTGTTAAGCCTCTGATGATTCTAGTATATATTTTTCAATTATTAAATCTAATCGCAGCTCTCGTTCAAACGTCATTGCTGCTTGTGTCTCGTTTGTAGCTTTATGAATAGCTGTTCGGTAATTTAATGCGAAGAGTGGAAGTATTCAGGAAGTATTCATTCGCACGATGTCACCATCTGACTGTGAGTTAATGCTGTTGTTCAATTTTTCTTAATACCCATGAATTTCATTACTTCTTCGACACCAACTTCCTTCTTTGCTCGAAATGTAATTCTAGTGGTCATAAGGTGAGAATATTTCACGCACCAACACTTCTGATATTGTTTCGGCTGTTTCATCCTTAATTGCTATGATTTCTCTAACCACATATGTCTAAAGTTTTCCACGTGTTCTGGTATTGTTTCTCTTTCTGGATGCACATATATCATAATTTTGCCAATATCTTACAATATTTTTATGGTATTCGGACCAATAACATCAATTTTTAACTTTTTCTTCAGTTTTTTCTACTCCAAAATGACCTTCTGCATAGCCTGAATATGATAATACTATTGGCACAAGTGATCTTGTAATACCTAGTTGAATGTTTGAAGGTTGACCATCAGACACCAATTTGCGTCTTTGATCGAAATGTAACTCTAGTGGTAAACCATAAGTAGAAAATATTTCACGCACTAATAATACTTTTCATATTGTTTCGGCTGTTTCATCCTTAATTGCTATGATTTCTCCAACCACATATGTCTCAAGTTTTCCACGTGTTTGGTGTTGTTTCGCTTTCTGGATGCACATATATCACAATTTTTGCCAATATCTAACAATGTTTTTATAGTATTCGGACCAATAAAATCTATTTTTAACTTTTTCTTCAGTTTTTGCAACTCAAATATGACCTTCTGTATAGCCTGAATTTGATAATACTATTGGCACAAATGATCTAGGTATACCTAGTTCTAGTTGAATGTTTGAAGGTTCACCATCCGATGCATTAAATGTTTGTGTATACAACTCTTTCTGTTAATTCTAAAGAATCTCATTGTTCCCAATAGATTTTAACAGTGGGGCTCAAATGTGAAACCTCAGTCCATGTTGGTCGATTTCTTTGATCAAGCCACTGTAGCAAATATTTTACATCGGGGACTTCTCTTTGTAAATTCTGTAGTTTTGTAGATGAAAATTTTGTCACATCATCTGGTTCCTGTTGAATGTGTCTAATAGTTGTTCTAGCATTCATAATTTCTGTTTTACCTATTGATAATGTATTTAATCATTTGATCATGTCTTTTGCAATGTTTACAATCTGTACTTAAACATGGTTTTCTGGGTAAGGATTCTGCATTACCGTGACTTGTGCCCTACCGGTATTGTATTTCAAAATCATATTGTTCCTCTGTTAATGTTGGCAAGGTCCTGTATACTCACCGAATACAAATGTTTTAAATGATCTCATACAGTTGTTAAGTCAATGTCTGGACATTATTATTTAATTTTTGTATACTTACTTCTTCAAAACTGCCGATCACTGTCTGGTGAAAATGAAACTGGTATTTCTGTTAATTTAGCAATTGTAACAGAAACAACTTTTTGTTTGACAACTAATGTTCTTCCTATTGTGTCCCTTGGGTAAATTAGCTTCTGAATAATGTTCGATTATTTAGATTTTTGTTGATTATTCAACTTGTGTGACTGGAACAATACATTCACTTCTGGCTGGGATTGTGGTTTTGTTTATTATTGTTGCCCATTTACTTGTAGTTTAACATCGTTATAGACAGTCCAATATACAACAATGTTTAATGACTGCGTCTCCTATTGTGCATTTTTATTTACAGAATATAGGACATTTCTCGCCGCTGTTGCTTGTCGTTGATTTGGTCGTATCGTTGTGTGTATGCAATTATACGTAATTTACTATATGTGTAAAATATTATGTTAAAGAGACGTAACTGCATTTATTATTTTTGGACTAAAGTTGTTTTTCGTCCTCCTACAAAATTCTTTAAATTTGAGATACGATCTATTGCAATATGGTCATCGATCGATATGATTCAAAATTCAAAATGTACAAACAAATTTTTAGTTTTAGTACTCAGATTTCGATATATTTACGTCTACAACAAGAATTTCTATTCATTTCGTTACGTATTTGAATTAGTAGAAATTGACATTTTTAATAATTAAATAAACTAATTTTGTGAAAAAAGCTTAATAAGTTTTACTTTTTTAAATTTCACTCGGTTGTGGTTACTTTCATTTGGATCGAATTAATGATCATATTTCATACTGGTACATACCCTCCTTTTACAGTTAATGTATTTCAGATAAAATTTGATTATCTGTATTCTGTCGAGTAGTTTACGAGTATTAGAATGAATGTTAAAAATGGTCAATGTGTACAAAAGTACCCGATTGTAGGGAATGAATTATTTAGAATAAGTATTCTAATTTAAATATAATTATAGTAATTTAGAAAATCAATCTTTAATTATTTCATCTTTAATATATAAGTCAGAAAAAGCGTATTTATTAGAATTTAGTACCGCTAAACATAATAAAACTATATTCTAAAAATATTTTTACCCTTCTTACATTATACCAGGAATTGAACAAAATACACTTAGAAATTCGATATTTTAAAGTGTATCTCTACTTTAGTTAAATAAATACTTTCTATACGTACAACATGTTACTAAAGCAAATACCTTCAATTACTAGAAAACCACTAAGTTTTATGATAATACACCTGATTTTATTTTCTGATACCGGTTAAGTTTTCTTATAACCCAACGTTTTTGAGACATTTCCCCTATATGGATATAAAATATTCATATGGATATTGCTGTTACAACTTATACAAACGTCTACAACACTTTAACCCCTATAAAATATTACATAAATTTTGTTTTTGGTGACATTTACACAAAAAGTTTTAAATTAATTTGATATTTCTGCATAGCTTCCATGAATTTTCTAATTAGTCTGAATATTACTATTGAAGAAGTTAAGTTTAGCTATTTATACATCACATATTTTATTATTAAAGATTATTGTTATTCGCTCGTATATTCATTTTAATTAATTAGTTATTTATT
>JANSTX010013443.1:0-35881 GCA_027564355.1 Penthetria funebris
TTGCCATAGTGTCTATGCAAATCCTTTACAAATTGAGTAATATACAAGATTGCTTATTACTTTCAATAAATAAAATTGAAGTTCTTAAAATATAAGTACATAATGGGTTTTTCCTATGGTTAATTTACATATGAAAATGTACATTTTGTTATAAATTATCATGTTTATGTCTACTAGTAAGTGATTTTATTACCATCATGTAATATTTATGGAAGTATTTAGCAGAGAACACAATGGTGATGATGTTATCAGTCGTTTTCTTAAATTTATTTATTTCTATAGAATTTTAGAATTTTATATCACACTTGGAGAAAGTACAAGGGCATTATCAAAATAAATGCCAAAATAATCACATGTTCTGAAAATTCTATCAGAAATTAACTGTATATATAGATATATATATATATATATATATATTATATGTGATCATCATCTCGATCCCTACATTACATTTAGTCCCGACCACTCTCTAGTAATTGACATACATTTTAATCGAATACCGGTGATATCGGTGATACCACTAGAATTTGAAGATGGGATGGGTAACTTCAATGTGATCCCTATTAAACTATATGTAATAAAGGGTTTTTGATTTCAACATAAAATATATCCTACTAATGTGATAAATGCAATAGCTTCAAGTAATTATAAAATGTTTAGCAATTTATGTATATTCCCATAAATATATAAATATTAAAAAACAATGTTTTTGTATTTTTCTTTTCCAAAAATGTATTGCTGCATATTTCACTTGAAATATAATTGAAATATTATAAGAAAACTCAGACAATAAAAGTTTACTACCAAAGTTCTGATAATATAAGTGTAAAGAACAAAAAACAAGTAATTTTCTAAGGAATAATGGGGCTCATTATTAAAATATTTCATCTGTGTCTTTCTTTGTTCTCAATAATAAAAAAATTGCTGAAATTATAAAACAAAACAAGAGAAACGTATAATTGGTTGCCAATTATTGTAGGCCCTGGAAATTGTTTAATTATTAAAGAGAGTTGTAAAATAGTTGAAATGTCGTACCTAGAATGTCTGCTTAAATTAGTGAATGTTACTATCATATGACTTATTTTGATCAGTAAGGAGTAAAAATTATACATGGGAGGTACGCTAGGAAGTTATCTGATCAAATTAACATTTTCACATATTTTTAATTATAATAACGATTATTCTTTCAAGACGATACACGAATGATCACAAATACAATAGTCCCTGAAAAACCTTTTTTACCCACCTAAAATTACACGTATATAATACAAAAGAACAATATAATTATATATAATATAATTATATTAATCTTTAATATTATAAATCCAAGTTTAATCTAAAAGGAGTAAAAACTTTGTATGGTAGATACTTGAAGGAGTACTCAAATTTTTCTCACTATTCGAACTATCGCTCACAAATGATATAAAAATGACGCGTACATAATTCATGGCGATAGCAATCTCAAGTTATCGTGCACAATATACATGGGAAGTACTTCAAGGATTAAGCTTATACTCCCACACATTCTTTCAATTATAATATCAGTTATATATGTAAAATTTTAAGTTTATATGTCGTATACAAACAATTTTAATCTAAAAGGAGTAAAAAGTTTGTATGGGAGGTACTCCAAGGAGTAATGCGATTAAGCTTATACTCCCACATATTCTTTCAATTATAATATCAGTTATATATTTAAAATTTGAAGTCTGTATGTATCATGTAAACAATTTTAATCTAAAAAATATAAAAAAAGAGTAAAAAGTTTGTATAGGAGGTACTTGAAGGAGTACTTCAATTTTCCTCATCTTCGAATTTAGCCTCAGAAATCAGATAAAAGTGACACGTGCAAAATTTCATAGCAATATCTCGAAGCATAAATCCAGAATTCTGCTTGTGATATATTCATTCTTTATATCTATAAAACTAATGGAAGTTACATATAGATTAAACTAATCTCAAAATGTTTGTTGGTTACTCCAATCATCAGCAATTTACAAACTAAACACTTTGGTGGCGTATAGTATACCTAATAAATATCGCAAAGAAATAATATAACGGTGACTAACACTTATTAGTCTCGGTTTACAGGATCCATCTTTTATCGAAATGGATAAAAATCGGATGAAATTGGGTCGTGTAACCAAGGAATTTCATCCAATTCGATTCCATTTCGATAAAAGTTGAATTGTGTATACAAATTTATAAGAAAATGTTTGCAGTTAGAAGTACACACAGATAATAAATAATCAGCTAACAAACTGAATTGAAAGCAATTAGAGAGAAATAATTTACAAAGTATTGGAAACATTTTACCAATAAAGAAATAAAATCAGACGTTAAATTATTTCATAATTTGTACGTAGTTCATTTGGGGATATTTAATATTTGATATAATTTTCATTTCTGAAGCACAAAGTGTGTTGCACTTTATAAACACTATATTAATTTGATGATTTACTTATAATACTAAACACTAATTATTTTTAATTAAATAACAATTTATGACTTTAAAACACGCTTATTACCCATTATTTTCACAGTTTCTCACATATAACAAAATTTAAACTAAATTTTTTTACTTCACCGATCATTGAAAAAAGAAAAGCATGCGGTCAAATGAGACTACGCTAAATTTTTTACGTTTTCAGCCCGAGAAAAATTTCATTCAAATTATTTCAAGATTTTCTTGAATTATAATCCGCATATTTGTATTTTTTTTTAAATTTTAAATGAAATTAAATTATGTTAAATATGAAAAATAGATTAAATAAATATATTATAGGAGTATAGAGAAGTAAAAGAAATTTTTTTCTTTCAAAAAAATTGACTGTTGTACTTACCATTTAATGGTATCGTCCATCTGAATTTCCTTTCCGATTTTCCACAATAAAACCATTATTTATTATTTTCTTTTACAAATTTTAGTTAATAAATACACAAACTTAAATTAATTTACTAAAAAACAAATACAAACAGTAATAATTAACAATTTATAATTTAATTAAATATGCAACGAAAAATAAATGTAGACTGTTTAAAAATTTATTCACAAATGTTCTTAATTATTTTCTCATTTTCTCAATTATTTCTTCGCATATATAAAAAGGCGCCTAAAACTCATAGGTCTTTAGTCTCGAAGCAGGCCTCGATAAATTCAATAAAATATTTTCTGTCAAAAATTCAACATATTTTGACTGAAAAACATTTAGAATTGAATGTACTCATTCAATATGGATGTCAAAATTGGAAGGAAACTGCTGAATAATTGAGAGAGTGACATTGGTCAGTCGCGAGTTATTTTTCAACTAGTCAATATTAAAATTGTGTTAGTTCGGATAAAAATTAAATTAATATTGTAAAATAGTAGTGTTTTAGATAAAATGTGTTAAATTTATTACCAAAATTAATTTATAATATTATTTTGTAATTTAATTTGTAAAATAATGATTTTTTATTGGAAAATTGCTGAATAATGTATGTAAGTAAATGAAAAATTTAGCTTTATAGAAATGGAAGACCCATTTTTTTTTTTTTTTTGGCGTCGTTTTTCAATTTGATAATTTTCCAATTCTTTAGAAACTTAACTTTCTTTAGTTTTGTATGCAAATTAATATTTATTTTGCTGTAAAACATGAAATACAATATAAATTGGTAAAATGAAAAAAAAAAATCGTACCACAATGACGTATTTTCCATTTTTACCATACAATTTACAACGTGAATTTTTTTGTTTCGGGTAATCATTTTTTTCTATTTTTTGACAGTTGTTATGTATCTTAAATGTTTAAATTTTTCATGGGATGGATTTGTTTTTAGGCCCTGGGAACGAAGTTCCAAGGGTCTATTATATTTGATTCCGTTCATGTAACGCCAAGAACTAAACATCTCAGAAAAAAAAAAAAATTACGCAGAAGTGCTTATAATTGAAAAAAAAGTTGATTTAAGCATGTCCGTCCGTCTGTCCGTCTCTCCGTCCGTCTGTCCGTCCGTCCGTCTGTCCGTCCGTCCGTCTGTCCGTCCGTCCGTCTGTCCGTCTGTCCGTCCGTGCGCACGATAACTTGAGAACGCTTTGAGATATCGCTATGAAATTTTGCACATGACATTATTATCTGATTTGTGAGAGCATAGGGCATTATTGAACAACCGTCATTGTTTACGGTCTGACACGTACATTTACTTCATTCCATCGCCTTTCACTGGTACTGAACTCTGTGATGATTATTTGATTTACATTCAGGTGTTAAGTATTTTGTTGCCATTCTGGTTCCTACTCGTCTTATATTGGGTTATGCTAAAGGTGAATAACGAATCACATGGTATGAGAAGACCAATCTATTTGCAGATCTTGATTTTGCGGGCAATATGTATTTGTTGACAAAAGGGAAAGGTACTTGCGGCTAAAAGTGGAGCGAATAGTAAAGTACAGTGCACAGATAAATCTACGCATAAATGTTTGAAAGGCAAAACTAATGAAAATCGATTTATTAAGGGCATGTCGATTTAAAGTGGATTATACAATACCAGATCAGATGAACGGTTTTCAATATTTGGCAAGATGGCAAAGGATATTAGTGCTAAAATAGATGTGTGTTCGTATGTTCGACACATATTGTCTATATTATTATATGGTGTAGGAATTAAAAGCGGCAAACATCAACAAGTCAGAACTAGAATCATGTTCATTTCGTCAAATATTTAATATCAAATGAGTATTTGTTGAGATTATCGTATCTTATTATCCCTTGTCAGATGCAAAAAATGAGATTGGAGTGGCCATACACTAGGCGTGCGTTCGGTCAATGATATCATATGTGATGTTTCAGTCCAGCGCATATATTGCGATATCTCTGGTAATAGAAAGCCTAGTCGACGACTGCAATTAGAACTCTACCAGTATGATGAATGCTCTACTATCTATTTAGTGCAATTATTAATTTAGGGGCACCGCTAAAGTCATTTTATATACACTTCTACATCTTCTTTTTTTTCCATTCACACTACAGATCTATTGATATAAATTTGTAGAATAGAACAAATGATTTTAGAATGATATATTTAAATATAATGAAAAATTACAATATTTTTATATATCTGTAAATAATTAAAATTATAATATAATTTAAAAACTGTCATCAATATCACGAAAATAATCAATTTCTGATTGTATTATGTATGGAAATTGATCGACTTTAAATGCAGGATTCATAGTTGAACCAACTCTACAATTAAATGTTTTTGCAAATTGTAATGAATTCATAAACATTGAATTAACACGAAAATAATTTGGTAAATTATCATTTTCAAATAAATCAATTGCCATTGCAATTCTAGATGGAATTTCCGTACAGAATTGTTGTGCCAATGTTATGTAGAAAATTTCCGGTATTGTATAATTTAACCATAGAAATGGTAAATCAGTGGTTAAATATTTTAATTCAAATTGTTCATAGGTGTCAAATGATAAACGTAGTGCTGCTTCATCTGAAAATCGATTGTCCAGTGCTTGAATTATGTCCTTAAAAATTTAAAAACAAAATATCAGATAATAAATTTAACTAAATACTCTTAATATTTTCAATTGAATAGAATTAAGATAGCAGAGTGCTAGTGTGAACCCAGTAGCTTAGTATGAATACGTTACATATTCATTGTTTCACCTTTGTCGATTCTGCATTTAACATCGTGAATCTGCAACAGTTTGATTAAGATATTGGACCGCATCCTGTAAATACATATAAGCACTAGGGACGAAATTTTAGAAATGTCTTAGATCCTAAATCTAATCCATATACGTACATGTCAGACCGTGTATTTGTTAATTTATCTTTGTATTTTCTATAATTAGGTGGACATAAAGAAGGGATGTTCCGCACTTTCTCATTACCATGCAGTCGAAAATTGTAGCCATCCAAATTCAAAAACCCATATCACTTAAGAATCCGAAAATATTCTTTTACAATACCAATATTAAAATTTGTGTTTTATGGACAGCAAATCTTTTAATGAACACATCTTAGATTTTGAGAACTTTTCCTTCATCAAAACACATATTTGAAAGATCATGTATACTTTGTATCTGTACACATGTTGTTTAATGCCGCCTAAAGGTGAGAGCATAAAGAAAGGATGTTCTGCAATATCAATTGACAATGTGCATACATTTCTATTATTCTCTGCCGGCATAAATTTAAGGCATCTCATCAGTTATATATAGCCAACCGATTTTATAGCCCCATTTCACTCAAAAATTAGCAGATATTATTTTGCAATAGTAATGCAGGAATTTATTTTTTGTAGAGAACAAATCTTCAAATGAACATGTCACAATTTACTAATGCTGATTCTTATTTTGTAAATATTAGATTAGATGCTCGTAATATTTTTTATATAATTTATAATATACTTACATTTTTGTGAATATTTAAATTAAAACCATTCTCAATTTTGGTTAATTCAGGATCACTTAATGATGAAATGAATAATTTATAGAATTCATTTTCGTGTGGTAGAATTTCTTTAATGTGATTTGTGTCAAAAAAATGTAAAATTTCACGGGCTATTAAAAATTGTAATTTCGAAAATTCTTCATATTTTTGCAATGCCCTTCTTCTTCGATATATAAATCTTGATGTTATTGCAAATGGAAATACTGAAAATTATATTTTTTAATAATTTTATGGTGAAAGTTGTAAAATATAACTATTAGAACAATGTTAAAAGGATTGGCATTGACAACCAACTTATTAAAAGTCACTCATATCTGAAAATTATTAATTTGTTTATTTGTTCACCTAAAATTTGTGTATGCTACTTTTACTCTGGACCCCTAAACTTCCACTGTTTCAAATTATTTGTATCAGATGATAAGTTAAAGATATAAAATGAATTTTCAGTTTAAAAAGTATTAATTTTTGATCTTTTGTGAAGACACTGTGTACGAATTGAAACCGCATAAAGAAGAAAATATTTAACTTTCTAATTTCCTTAACTTCTCAATAACTCAGCAAACTTACCAATTGTATTCAAAGGATGAATTGTGAGTGGCGTTGTAGATATTGGTGATGAAAAATGTGTCCAAATATTTTCCAAAGTATTTACATTAGTATTTATTTTCTCGTAAATATTGTATCGCAAATTTCGTTTCAAATTAAATACGTTTAAAACAAAATTATCTGTTAAATTCATCTGAAATGTATAAAAACGAATTTCGGTTTTTTTGTTAAATTATCACTTACAGATAAGCAATTAAATTCAATATTCTTTTTTATTTTTTACCTCTTTATAATTCTCATTAAGTTTCATTTCATTTGTAAAAATTTTACCACAATCAATTTGAAATTTTATTTCATCCAATTTTAATATTATTTTCTTTATCCCAGTTGTATTGAGCCAATTTGCCATTTCAAAAGATGCCGATAATTTTTGTAGCGTTTGACTACACGAGAAAATTTAAAATATTCATATAAATTAATTTTTAATAATTAGCGATAAAATGTGAGAAAATAATGTTATTAGATGATCAAATTTTATTCTATCTATTAATTATTACCGTTAGAATTAAAAAAAAATTAGGGGTTTATTCCCTATCTCTGTGTTTTTCGCTTTTTAATTTTGTTTTTCAACCAATCGATAAACACAACATTACAACCTTGATTTTTAAAAACTAAAATCGAATCTATATGTAATAAGTGACTATGTGTCTGATCCGTATACGTGTACATACATTATAGCCATTCTTAAAATGATACAGGATTATAATTTACGCACTGATTGACGAATGTTATCTAGTTCAAGTCGAATATTAATACTGGCAGTGGTAATTATAGCCAAATAGATTGATATAGTTGAATATTACTAATAAGCAGGACGCCGTATTATAATAGATTAAATTATAGTTGCTATATAATAAATCTAGAAATTCTCTTTGCAAAAATATTTTTTTTAGGGAAATTGAGAATTTGGTGATATTAAATACAAGTAGATAATAGTGCGATAAAATCAAAGATCGAAGAGCTGAGAATTCAAGCACTACTCCAATCAAAAAAAAAAAAGATAACTTACAAACTAAATAACTGAAATAATGTAAGTTCAGTTCATAATTGTACTTGAAGTTTACAATAAACATCTCAATTATATACCATGATTGGCACTTACTTAAATAATTCCGTGGAAACTTTAATAACATTTTGAATGTCAGCATCTTGAAATGTACTTAAATACATTTGATTTATAATGTCAGGCATCAATTTTAGAACAATTTTTGTACAATATTTCTGACGATTACATTTCGTTAATGGCTTGATGAAATCAACATATAAATCATGTGAAATCATTGCTAATATCGATGATTTTATTTCGCTAAAAACATAATAAATTAAATATTATGTATAATATGCACTGCAAAACCTTTATTTTTATTATTATTGAGCATATTATTGTTAGGGTTTAATTACTCGAATGAATGAGTTCTGTAAAATTTGAAGATTTCCTCTAATTTATCCGGATATAATAATCGAATATTCTCAATGGTTTTTCCTTTTGTGATAATCGTGAAAAAGCGTTCCCAGTTTATCTAAAAATATTTAAATTAAGTTTATATATATATTCAAATAAAGGCAATAATTTTTACCTCAGGATATTTATCTGTTAGCTGACTCATATTCAAATCAACTTTTTTGTCGATTTTCCCATTTAAATATTTAAATTGTTCAAATGGACTAAATGAACCTGTATACAGTCATAGAACAAAAGGGTTGATTTTCAAAAGGATATAGAGCTTATTTCATCTACATAATTGTGATGATGAAAAAAAGCGAAAAAATATATCTATATATACCTAAAACTTCTAAAACTTCCCATTCAATAAATGCTAGAGTTTTTCGTATTTCTTGTGTTTTATTAAATTCGGGTAGATGATCATAGATTTGTAAAAGATTCATTGATTTTTCCAATAGTTTTACATAGCTCGTTTGATTATTTAAACAATTTCGATAATTTTCATATATTTTGAAGGCATTTGTCTGTATGATAAATGAAATGAAATTTTCAGAATTTTCTATTTAAAAAGTGTGTATTTTTAAAAAATAATATTTCAATTAATAGAAAAACTGTATGTACCTCTTTAACTGAAATCTTTTTTATAAGTTTCAAACAATCTCTTTCATAAAAATCACCATCATCAGCATCACCAAGTATTGAATTAAACATTGGTAATGTTATTGTTGCTATAAATTTACTATTAATATACAAATATATATATTATTAAATTTGTAAAATATTATGTTTTATATTGGTCCTTCGATCTGAATTTATTAACCATTCCGATGAGTTCAATACCTGATTTTTAGTTAAAATACAATACACATACTGTAAGAAACAACGTAAAAATTGGAAAATTGCACTGAATATCACGCGTTTACACTTCGAAATGCATGTCAGGCCACAACACTATGGTTAACTAATAATTTGAATAATTCGATAGAATTGTGTGTAAAACAAATAAGCTATCTAGTTTGTTGGTAAAATATGCTGACACACATTCTACAAACAAGAAATTCAATCTGTATTTCTGGTTAATTAACATACAATTGATATAAACTACGAACGAGTTATCAGTAGCAATGTGGAGAGGTAAATAGAGCTTGAGCAATCTCTAGGTATTATAGTCGACCCATTCATTTACCAGCAAGGTGCACTGGTGCTATTAATTAATACTAGGTCAGATAAGCTAAAAGTGTACTTAGACAACATTGCATCTATATTAACATATATGCTATTATTTATGAAGTGTGGTCATCGATGATATTTCACTGGATCTAAATAGTTTAATATTCAACATCATTGCCCATTTTAAACGAATATACTTACTGATCATTTCCAATATCAATGTGAACATCGAATAATGGCATTAGTCGTGACGTTGACTTATGTGGATGAATCATAACAATATTTGCAATTAAATCTGTTAAATCATTAATTTTATCACCTCCGGATGATATTTCATTTAATTGTTTTAAAATATTTGCCACTAAATATGAAAAAATCAGAAAACACTTTTCTTTTTTTTCTTTTTGAATTTCTAAATTATAATTTGTTAACATACCATCAATTAGTCCTTTTCCATTCCTATATTCAATACAGCCCATATAAAATTCTTTTAATTTATTCATATAGAAATTCTCAGATAATATATCTTCAAAATCTGCAATTTTAAGAATTATTAATCACTAATATTATCAAAACCAGTTTAGACTAAAGATTGAAATGAATTGTGAATAATTTCGACTATTTTCGATTTTGAAACATCAAATACATTTCATGTGAATGTATCTTACCCGGTAAATTATTAATTATTTCTGCATCCAAATCAATAGGTTTAATACGATTACTGATCATTGCACCACATGAATATTGAAAGAAATTATCACATGGATCTGTATTTTGATCAATTACAGAAATCATTTGACTTGCCGATTGTTTACATATTGATGTTTCACATACTGCAATTGGTTTAGGACATTCTTTACTGAGTTCCAGCATATCCTTAGCATATGTTTTATTCACAAATTCTCTGTCACTACTGTACATTGAATTGGTTGTTAGAAATGATGATGATGTTTTTGATTTTGTTTTGGAATAATCTATATAAGGAATTGCTGTGGTGTTCTTTGCATAGTCATCAAATGTTTTTGAAATTGGTTTTCTATCGCTGCTATCCATTACATTGGTTGTCAGTATTGATAAAGATCCACTAGTATTTTTTTTTACGGAATAATCATAATATGGAATTATTGATGAATCGGATTTAGTATACTTTTTTGTATAGTAGTCATATGTTCTTGAAATTGATTCAGATTTCACTGATTCTTTTGAATAGTCTTTAAAAGTTTTTGTCATTGATGGAATTGTTGAAGTTAATGTAGAACGTTTTAATTTTGACCAATGCTTTATTTTATCCGAATTTTTTGGAATGTTTGATGTTTCATCATTGATTTTTGTTGCTACTGTAATAAATCTTGTTGTGGGTGATTGAAGTTTTTCATATTTTTTATCACCATCATCATGAGCATCATAATTTTCTTTACGATAATGTGTTTCAACTTCAGTAAGATATTCATTTTTGAATTCAGTTGTTGGTTTGAATTCAGTTGTTGGTGTTGAGTCTTTTCTTTCGACAACAATTGTGTAATCTGTTTTTGGTGTATTACCTGATATTGACGAAAATATAATGGATTTTGTTGTTTTTATTGATGAATCGCTTTCAGTATTTTTAGTTTGTTCATAATATCTGCCAAACTTTTCAGACAATGCAGCCTATTGTAACGAAACAAAAAATAAAGTAGAAAATATTTTATGTTTAATTAGTAGTTTGTATATCATTTCATCATCATCTTAACCCGTACACTATGTGTGGGTAGATAGCATAGAGAGCGGTGCTACGATGTCGCTTTGCCGTTGATGATTTTAATGCGAAATGAATAATGAATCGCATGAGAACCCTGTGGTTCAAGTCTCAACGTCATTAATAGATGGGTCAAAAATTTACAAATATGTTAGTATTTACATTGATAATTATCTTTGTAAATCTTCTGAGAAAGGTGATACGTTTTAGAAAAGATGTGGTAATAGCCTTTTGTAATTTCTTAAAAATCAAAAAATTTATTAGGCTAAAATTTTACTGGGATATAGATTAGATACTGAACCATATTCAATATTTACATTTGCAAATATACTCGATACGACTCCATTAGTGAATATGTTTGCAGTCTGTATATTGATACTGAGCCAAGTTCAACTATTCGCTAGTATTGAAACCATAGGTTATTTAATTTGTTTGTATATCAAATATAAATTAATTTGAATTGTTAATAATTCCTCATGGCCGTTTAATAAAGAAACACGTAAGAATAATCTACAGACTTATAGACTTGAATAAACTGAAATAGAGTGTGTCCTGCACATCATGCAAAAATAAAATATGCCGTTAACTTAGATTTATGTTTGGGGATTGATCAAATTAAAATATTATGTTGGGTTGGATCCCTATGAGAGCATCCATGTAAAAAAAAAATTATCAGGCAATACATTAGAAAGTATACTCTTAAAGGAAATAAAATTGGTTTAGTCGAATTTAAAGAAGATATATTAGTTTTTATTGCGGCAAATTGAGTGACCAACTATCTTATATTTTCTTCCAGTTAACGAATTTTATATTTATAATGAATATATATTTAGAATAGGCCAATTAACATCATGAGAAATAAAACTTAATATGATGATGATGAATATATATACAAATAGACTAGTTCTTAATGATTATGGATGAATTCATACCTCATCTTTAGGATGCTCGTCATTATTTCGATTCCTATTTAATCCTTTCAATGTAAATGCTAAAACTATTATAATTACACAAATTGCAATGAATGTTAACAGTGAACATAAACATATTTTAAATGAATTATCATTTTTTGCACTATTAATTTTATAACTTCTGCCCATCACTTTTTCTGTAATTTTTTAACTTCTAACTTTTAAAAATATGAAGAAATAGGACAAATACAACCACTTCCTATGATTATCAAAATTAACTTGTGAGTATTTAAAGAAAAATCGAAGATTAATTGTGAGAAGTACAGTAAAAAAAATACTAGTAAATACTAAAAAATAAAGTGTAAAACATTGTGAAATTTTGATTTTTGATAACAATTTTTGTCATAAAATTTTTACGTGAATTGCTATGTATATTATGTTTCCGGTAGTTTAACCATGACGAAATTTGCTTCATTGAAAATTTGATAAAAAATCAGAAAAAAATTTGTTTACGAACTTTTTTATTATGTGGTACTGTTGTAGCAAAGCGAATTGAAACACATTTTAAAAACACTCTATTGATGGATTTTAATTTTTTTTAATAAATGATTAAATAAATACTCATGTATACAAGAGTATAATGGAATTTTCCTTGTGATAAATGCATTTTGCTAAAATAATCAAAGGAAATTGTTATGACCACATAAATTCAAATTTAAATAATAATCTAATGGAGTTATTACGAGCAGATAAGAATAATTGCTACTATTCATATGAGTTTTCAATCAATGTAAATTATTTCCACTATATGTTCATTTTAAGCTTTACTTGATTTTCGACCGTTCCAAGTTCTAAATGTATATAAATAATTAAAAGCATATTGTGGGTGTCCTATTATAAAATTCAATATTTACTATACAGTACTTAGTACTTATGTATATAGTTTTCACAAAACGAATTACCTTTAATGTTTAAAATGCAAAATTTTATGTCAGTAACTTTCACTTTGTTTAATTCCGAAAATAAATGACACGAAATATGAAAGTCGAATGTTGAACTGTTGCGAGTTGCTGAGTTATTTTGTGGAAGCAGTCCTGTTCTGAAACAATCGTGTACGTAACCGTAAATTTGAAATGGAATGTCTTCTGCCAACTTTGCAAGGTGATCGATTTTACAATCGATCACGTCATTTACTATATATCACTTAGCTAGCTATAAACCAACTGACAAATATCACTTCTGAACATTATTTATACGGTAATGCAATAACATGTTCAATATATTTTGCTCTAAAATTTTCATCTAATTACTCATAGCGTTACAATTTCCAGTATTCATATTCATTGTAAAACTCAATATAAATCCTAGGTAATTGAACGCCGAATTGTTTCTACTTAGATTTTCGTTATTTTAGGGATAGACGCCAGTTCCAAAATCTACGGGCTGAAGTCTTTTCAGTATGAATTTCAAAATACTTTTGAAGTCATAATATTTAGTTGTGTAGTGTATTGTGATTATTATGAATCGGAGTATCAGTCCTAACAAATTGACACTTGTCCCCAGAGACTTGATTGTTTGCGTTTTATAACAAGGGATATTCTATTCACTAAATATATTTACAACGGGAACTCCTGGATTTTTTTACCAAAATTGAGGCCCCAATCTGTATTGAGTACAGATATTGTACAATAAATGCAAGGATCGCGTATATATATATATATATATATATATATATTGACATGAGAATAAAACTTATTTACATAAACACTTTTATATATAGAAATAAATTCGATTTTAAATGTTTAATTATAATAAAATTGAAATATTTCTCGCATATTATTTTGGCAACCTAAAATTTTCCAAACTCATATTATGTTTTTCCAGAATGAAAGTTTAAAAACCACATTATTTATGAAACGCATAAGTGAAGCATATACGAATTTGTACATAAACTCACTCATAGCCAACCGTTTAGTTTAGATGTAAACAGTTGAACTATTTTGGTTAAGGGTTAATAGTTAAAGTATCTAAATAAATTACTACTACTGTACTCACTATATTCACGTAGCAGTAGCAGTAAATATGGGATAACCCACATGTATGTAGAAATTATGGTCATTTTAAAGGGTCGGCCATTTATTGGGGTAACGATGCTTTAATTAAAATGTTACAAAATATTATACCCTATAATATACGTTGTTTGTTAATTTACTTTATATGTACAATATGTAGAAGGATGATTAAAGCCATTAAACAATAAATTCTTTAATAAATGTTCGGTTAAGTATATTCTTCATAATTGCTGTTAGATAAATAATTGAATAGAATTATTGAAAATGATTATATGTAACCAGAAATTTGATCGACACTCCTCGAGACGACCAGAATTTTTGCCACAGTAGTTTGGAACTGATTCAAGAGGATTAAATCCCGCAGAATTAGGCGGCAAATAATGTTGACGATAAAACAGAACATTTGAGAACTTCCCTTAAAATTATTGAAAATGATGCCATACAGAATTACTTGTATTGAACTTTCATTCAAAAAATTCTTTATCCAATTTCTGACATATCAAGATGAATACCATAACAGATCAGTTTAGATAAATTATTGTCTATGTTAGAGTCTAAAAAATGCACCAAATATATGTAAAATTCTATTCTAATTTTGTGTAAACATAGAATATCATGTATAGTATTGTCCAATTCGTGATGAGATATGACGTTGAAGTTAAGAATTGATTTTTTCCAAGACCTTCAATATAGTCTAACATAAAACTCAAGTACGTTTTAGGAGATTGTAAACAATCTTGTAAACAGTTGTTTTGCAATAGTGGAAAACGTTTAATATGTTTATGTAATAATCTATAAATTGTAATGAATTCTTAACGTTCATTTCATTTTTATTTACGAGGTATTGTAAGTATTTAAACATATTATTCCATTTCATATCATCATATGATTGATAGAATGATGTACAAAGACCAAACGACTTTCAAGAGATTTTAACAAGTCTTTAAAACTAAACAACATCGCGGAATTTACCATTTATCGGAATCTATTCCTGGTAGTAAAAAATCTTTAGTATATCATAGTGTAACTTTGTAGCAGGAGAAAATAAACAACTGAAATTCATTTTTTTTTTTTTTAGAAACTCGCAAACAGTTTTGGATATAGTTTGGATGTCTGAGGAGAAAATTTGCATGAAGCTACAGTGCATTCTATGAGATTATCATTAATTCTGTAAATTAAACAACAGAGCGGTGAATTTACCATTTTCAGCGATTATTTCCGGTGGTGAAAAATCTTTTTTATGGTAATTAAGCGTATATACGTATTTATCCAAACTATTCTCTCGACTTTATACAACATATTATGTTAACTTTTACTCTTTTTTTAACTAAGCTTAAAACAACTATATTCACCAGCATTACCAAATATCTATAATTATTCTAAATTTGGCTATAGTTATCATAATTTTGTTTATTGCAATATAATAACCTTCAGGAATTACAGACATGTTGGCCTCTAAAATGGTGCAACAAAAATGCTAATAATTTGCGACTTAAAATAATCTTTCGGATCCTATTTCAACAGACAATTGATGCGCATTAAATACAGAAAGAATTTAATTAAGAATTTTAATATTTAGAATTGAATGTCAAATTACTATTCTCCTATGTTATGTAACCATCATCCAGGTCATCAACATATTGAATATGTTAAATATTTTAAACTAACAATTTATAATTTATCCTTAGACGAAATAAAAACAAAATTTAAAAAAATTGCAGAGATCGAAACTGATATCTTTGTAACAGTTCATCTGAATTTATTTATCCACAAATATTAAGATAAAATCTAATAGAATTTAAATCGAATAAAAAACATGTTCAACTTTTAGCTAATTTGCATAAAATTTAAAATAAAGGCTATTGAACGTATTATTAGAAAATTAAGTTCGAGAATTATTCATGTTTTTTACAATTAAATTTAAAGATATCTTTTTAAGATAATAATTTCATTGAAATATGTATGTTGATGTGAATTATATAATTTGAGAAGTAATTTATAATTTACAACATTTCATAAGTATAAGCCTAGATTATTATTGTTGCCAATGCGATGGTAGCTGAACATAAAAATGGCAATGGAACAACTCATAGGCAATGAAGTAACCTTTTTTTGTCATTTTATAAAATATAGAATATACACAGAAATGCTGAAACTACAGATGAATTAAACTTACTTCACACACCTTAAAAACATGGAAAAGAATTTTCGACACAACGGTGTCCTTCAAGTGTGTAATAATATTACAGATATTTCAAAAAACCAATTTGGAGATACATCCTAAGATAACTGTTACTTGCTATACAAACACTATGATTGAAAATTATAGAGACAATAAGAAAGACATCCACATCACAATTCCTAGAACTTGAAAATTCATTTTTGAACCATTTGACTGCTAATGTATATAAATGTTAGCACTAACATCCGAACAAATTGTGCAACATCTAGCTCACTCATTATTAACATTATAGTGTACATCACTATTTAGCATCAAGTTCATTAATCTTAATCAATGTTATGAAAAATCTTTATGGTACAATCTTCAATGGACTCAATGTTGGGTATTAGAAGAAGCTGGTGCAATTTCTTGGTTGATATTTGAAATATGGATAATGAATATTAGGCACAAATAATGAAGATGGAAATTTTTAATTTGCAATAAAATCTGTTGCAATAATACTTGTATTAAAATGATGACAAAACTAACTTCACTTTTAATTCTTTTAAAATGCATATCTCAGTTTATAAGAATGGAAGAAAAAAAAACGGTTTCATATTTTCAGTTGACTTTTTCTATTTTCATTTATAAATTCAACACCCATTTTAATTAAAACTTTAACAATGAAATTGTACAAGAAACTGTAACTTTTTTTCCTTATAACTTTTTGCTTTAAAAAGAATATGCAGTGCATTTAACAAAAGTAGGTACGTATGCAATACTAAGAGTGCATAAAGATGATAATTTCAAAAATTAACATAAATTTTTAAAGTTTTACAAATTTTTATTGACTTTATTTCCATTTATGTTCAATTTAAAGTTACTTATTATTCCGCATTCATTTCTCATGAATAAAGTGTTATTTTAAAAAGAAAATTATTGAATTTAAAAATTGTCTATATGCTAAATATAAAAAGTATTTGAAAATATTCAATACCAGCTCACCCAATTGATTAACGGCCAATTCAACCGGAATTTAAATTATGCCACAAAGTTTTAGAAATGCAGAACCCTATTTTTCTAAATATATATCAATTGGAAATTTCTTTATGAAAATATTTCCATTGTATGAGTAAATTCTATTTTTCTAACTTCCTAGTTGGTCCCATAATTATATCATATAGGTCTTATTAATTGCACGTTAGCATGTAACAATACTCAATATATATGTACACAATACCTGATCTCTTAATTATAAAAATCTAAATAAACTCCACTAATGTGATCTATGTGACTCGATTTTTCAGCAAAGAAAAGGGTTTCAACAGAGGATGTTGTTATTTCTCCGTTATCCTTCCATTGAATCTTGCTTAAACAAAGCATATCGAGTTTCTACCACTTTAATTTTTTATTTGACAATACTAGTGATTTCGGGCATTGTTTTAACGTTGCAGGTTTCAAATTGTCTCCATTTTTGTCAGCCAAAAGTCATATTCTGAAGTTACTTAGTGGATGGAATTGGTGTTAATTTCTAATTACTTTATCATACATCTCTTAAATTATAATGTATGTGTTATATACATATTCTATGAAAATAATAACATAAACTGTTGATTATTGCTATAATTCTAAGACATCTAAGACCAAATACCACAACGACATTTCATCATTGCGTGCACTTTCATACTTTGCGTTATTATCCTATTTTGAGCATACTATAACTCTTTATAGTTTTCTGATTTAAAAATACTTCATTAGTTTCATTAGTTCAGGGAATTGGATTTATATAATCCTACCATTGTAATTGTAAGTAAGTAAATATACTTGATAATTATATAGTATTAATACTTATTATTCGATAATACATTTGAATATATCAGTAGAGTAAGGTATTAGTCCCAAGCTACCAAATATGTTGGTGAAATGTTTCTTCAATCTTTTATTACTGCACGACATTCACATCATTTTTTTAACAAGACAAAGATGAGTTGAGTAATCTCAATGATAATCGATCACTCTATTTGTCACGTTGACACAGATAGATAGAATTTAAATTTTAGTCGATCATTCCATTCGGCACCGGATATTGTGATCTGTATAAACACATCCATTTATATGTAAATTTATTGTTTGTTATTTCATAGAATTTATATAATTCTAAATTGCATTTTACCGAGAGTATTTCTAAATTCTAATTTCCCTTTGGATATTTTTCAGTTTATCATCGTAACTGAAATATTAAAGCTAATGTTTAAAACAGAAAATTTATTTATAAATATGAAATTACTGGCAGATTACTACGTAGATCATACCACAAAATGAGAAGGTATTAAGTTGTTGGTACAGGAAAAGCTTCAAACATTAATCACTTTAAGTGGATTTGCTTTTGCAAAGAATAATTGAATAACAGACATCATGGAATAATATTATTTAGCTATGAGTTGTATAATATCGTCGTACGTAAGTTATATGTTGGAAGATATAGGTACTAGTACATAAAGCTATATAAGATTTATATTAAAGTAAATGGAAAATTTATGAATGTCTAGTATATTCGAGTATATACATAAAATCATTAATCATAATCTAATGGAAAAATATATATAATAAGTTAAATAACCTTAAAGGCTGATGTATTTCATTACTTAAAATAAGAGTGGAAAAGTAAAACTATGTTATACAGGCTAATGGTTTAGAAATATTTACGAGGAATTTCAATGATAGAATCTTAGAAAAATTTTTTGTAAAAAATTTATTGATATTTTACATGTATATATTTATCAATGTGAGGATTTCAGTTAAGTGTAGAATCAAAACTTAATTACAGATATTTAACTCCAGGAGAAAATAGTTTGGTGTTTTTGTTTCGGATGACATTTAATCCGACACTTCTTAATTGCAATTATAGTTTGCTGTCAATATTCATGTTGCATTATGTTCCAATCCCATTTAGTAAGTAATGAACTAATTTCTGCATTGTACTTAATAAGTTAATCCTATACTAAGTATGTGCAACCGTGTAACATAGCGTTTGTTACTTTTGACAGATCTTAAATATCAGCTAATTAGGCCCTGGGAACGAAGTTCCAAGGGTCTATTGTATTTGATTCCGTTCATGTAATGCCAAGAAATAACATCTCAGAAAAAAAAAATTACACAGAAGTCGTTATAATTGAAAAAAAAGTTGATTTAAGCATGTCCGTCTGTCCGTCCATCCGTCCGTCTATGCGCACGATAACTTGAGAATGCTTCGAGATATCACTATGAAATTTTGCACGCGTCATTTTTATCGGATTTGTGAGGCTAAGTTCGAAGATGAGGAAAATTGGAGCACTCCTTCAAGTACCTCCCATACAAACTTTTTACTCCTTTTTTTATTTTTTAGATTAAAATTGTTTGTGTGATACATACAGACTTCAAATTTTACATATATAACTGATATTATAATTGAAACAATGTGTGGGAGTTTAAGCTTATTCGGATTACTCCTTGGAGTACCTCCCATGTATATTGCGCACGATAACTTGAGATATATATATGATGTTGTGATCCGTTAAACAATTTCTAGGGCCTACAATAATTGGCAACCAATTATACGTTTCTCTTGTTTTATTACAAAGCATGTAGTTTTATACCGATCTTACTACCAATTTCAATCAAAAAATTTTTGTTGCAGCCTCCTGACAAGTAATTTTGAATATTCCATTTACCAGTCAAATAATTGGAACTTTCGGGCTCATTTTTTTTTTTTCTGGAAGGTTGTAGTAATTTTCTAAAAAGTTTTTCCTATTTTATACATTGTATACAGTCAATTGGAAAATCTAAATTTAGAGGCACACATTTGAATAACCTATTCGATTAAATTCGATGTAAAATTTAATACCTTATTTAGATTGTTTTCATACTTAGTAATTTATTTTATGCATACATTAGTTGAACATGTATTCAATGTTAAATAAATGATCTAATATGTTAACCTTATTTCATATTTACACAGACAATTTATCTAACGCACAAAATCATGATTCCACTATTTATACATTCATGTACATATGCCACGAATTCAGTTATGGCTATGAGAATGTTTCCATATTTTTGATGCAAGTCACGTTTTATATCTTGGTTTTCCTATATCTCTGTATTTATTGAAATGCGAACCCTTTTTCAGAAACAATGTGCTTGGAAATCATTTCAATTCTAATAGAAAACCATTCTGTAATGTAAAAATTGAATAATTTTTGAAATTCGTAAAGGAAACTCTTCAATTCTTTTTTCCTTTTTTTGTTTTTTTTTTTTTTATTATTAAAATACATTGAATGACAGTTAACATTCAAAGTGAAAATTGGTAAAAATCCTGAATATATGGTTTTAGTAGATATATGAAATAAAAAAAAAAATACAATATTTTATATCGACTCTTCAACATGTGCCCCCCCTCGCTTTTGAGATTACATTTCCGATGTGATTTTCCTAACGGTCTATATTTTCTTAAATGTGAGCAAACTAGGTAGATTTAAGAGATGCATTAATCTTCATGAAATTGTCATAGTATATTCTTTGCATTCATAACCCTTTTTGTCGCATATAGGATTTAAAGCTATAAACTAAAAGTTTTAAATATCACTTAACGTTCCCGTCGCCTGATACTAAATTTTAAAAGAATAATTTTTATATGAATTCTCATTAGCTGGCGGTAAATAATACATCATCTAATTTTACATTCCAAAACATTTAATTATATCTCATAGTATCGAGTTAAGCAAATGAGGTACTTATTCGGTTTTAGGGTAAATAAAAACATTTTCTATGTCCTGAAGTAAACCAATTGGTAATCCAAATGATTCAGTACAGTTTCAGTTGCTATTTAGATTATTCAATTTCTGTTTATCTGATCATCATTAGACACGTTTGCTTTCAAACTGAACTGCCTTTTCCTATTGTCAATATGAAATTTATTGAGAGTATAAAGAAAACAAAAAAATACATTTTGTTGTGGTAACTGGAAATTTAACTTATCAACAGGTGATTTTGATTAGACTCCTTTTAACATTCTACACTTTTTTTGATAACCGTTGAATTAAACATAATGCCACTTTGTGAATTTTTTACAAAATTACATCCAGTTTGTTTAGAACTAATTTTACCACACAAAAAAGTACTTCTATCACTGTATAATTTAGTTCCTGAATCATTTCCAATTAGTGCTAACTTTTTCGTTTTTTTGGCTTTTTAGTCAAATCAAAGGTCGATTCAAGAATTTTTTTAATAATAATGAATGGTCAAATTTAATACTCTCTCTTTTGGGCAGCACATTCGGCAGCGGTCTGTTATATGACTTTCTGTTGGTATATGCAATAAGTCTCCCATAAAACATAAGTCATCAATAAAACACCAAATTCATCATTAGTGGATTCAAGTGGGCTAAAAATAGGATGCCATGATCAAAGTTGATTATATGGATAGATATATATTTTTTAAACCAGCAAACTCAATGTCCGATGCATTAGTAATTTCTATGTAATATATTTGGAATGACTAAAGTTTACAAAAATTACATCATTTACCAAAAAATAAAATACCAATTATTATATAAATAAATAAACATACAATTATCTATAAAATATCAGCATAATTTAGAGTCAATGTATAGTATATAGACATGCATTTTGAAATAGACTAATGTGACACGCAAAAAAAATGCGAAATTTAACAATAAAAATTCTATTACCGATTAAAATCTAATTTGCATATACGTTATTATAAGCCGGAAGACTGGAAAAATAATATATCCGATTTTATAAAAATTCACGTTTAAATCTATTATTTTCACTAGATTTTGGTCTGCCCATATTTATTATGATTTAATAAATTCAGTTTTCATTTTATATTTAAACGAAATGGTTTTCTCTAAGTGTTAATTTCTAGTGGGACATAATTATTTAAACACAGTGAATGAAAAAAATTACACAAAAAATGCATTTAATATCGTCACAAATTAGTTGTTCACATAATGCAATATTTTTTGTAGTAATTGTTTTGAATTGGTTAATTATTGGAATAAATTGCGATGACAAGTTTGGTAAATGCAGTACAGAGTTTTTTTCTTTAAGTGATTCAGTACACAATGATATACATTTTTTTCGTTCATTTTTCTCGTACAATATGTCTTCGACCTACAAAATTAATTCTATAGTCTACAGAAGCGAACACTCAGCTTTCCTTGCGCGTTTTGGAGGTCTACCAATATGTCGTTTTCTCTCGCTTTCTCGTTGTAATGTTTGCGATACTGTTTGCTGACATTATATGGATGGAATCTCTCCAATAACACCTTCTGAAACACGTCCATCCTATTTTCTGTATTTTACATTCTTTTCGGATGCCCTTTGATTGAGTAACCAGTTGTAGTACACAAGAGCAATATTGCAGTTGTCGTCATTTTTATTTTTTTTATTCTGGAAATTTCAGCCGCATATGTTACAACATTTACTGTTAAATATCTACTCGGATATTTGGTTATAATACAAATTAGCAAATTTGCTTAGAACATTGAAAAAAAGGTTTATTTTCGAATGAATACTTCAACTGATGGTGATATGCCACTTATAACCAAATGTTAACCAAAATAACAGAATTGAGTTTTACCAACTGGAGATTATACTTTAATAATTAGATGTTATTGCATTTACAATGACATTAGCTTTTCAACCCCAATGGGTACCCCTTCGTTGTTATCGATCATTTCATTCCTCAGTCTGTAGTGGATTAACGTGCTTTATAAAGTTATTTTACACGTTATTATATTTTTTATATATTTGGTAAAGCTTGACTAATTCCTTCCTTATACTATTTTCTACTAATATTCATAAACAATGTTTTTGATAACATTTTAAATATAATTAATGCCTAAATGGTGCTAAATGATACCCCAATAATATAATAATGTATTTTTTGCAATTTGTTTGTTGCTTTCCAACAAAATCCTAGATACTAGATGCTAAATACAAATTAAAATTTTTAAAATCGCTGCGAAATATTTTTTAGTGCTTGTGACATCACAATACTTTATGTAATGGAATTTACATCGTAAATTGGCTTGTTCCTGTTATGTATGTAAATTCAAATGTTAACACAAATGACTATAATTGTAATTTAACAAGTGGAAAATATACAATCAAATATAATTATCCGATTAGATATTTGAATATTGCAGTAGAGTAATGCAAAGATCCGCAGCTACTGTTGTTCATATATTTTTCATTTTTCCATCCAATCGACAAACAGGCCAATAGCACCATCTTTGTAGCCTCAACCATTACTGACATATATGGTGGTCGAGTTACTGATGACAACGCGTATAGGTATAGATTGCTCGAGTTAATTCGACGTCAGTCAGCCACTTCAATTTCCGAAAAAATTTACGACTGAATAAGTGTAAATTAGCAGTAACATATAATGTACACAAGGTCATCCTAACATCCTTTATCAACACACGGAATTTAAATTTTTCCATTGTTTTGAAAATTACCGATTAAAGTAGCGTCACCAAAACCACTGTAACTTGTGAACTAAACGTCAGATTGTCATACAATTTTGACGCGTTTCGTTTGAACCTTAGTACTACTACTAAAAAGCATATACACAGATATAGTTTAGCACGTAGGTGCCGTTTTGATACCACACACGCGAGGAAACAAACCCGGTTACATGTTACATTAAGTTTATATGAACATATCATATGAACATGTATCTAGTGGTACAAATGGGTTAAGGTAATTATGGGTGAGCTAGCTATATCGATTTTACTTTACCCCTTCATTCAGCCCCAATAATTGTAAATATATTAAACATATATATAAACACTTTAGTATACTACAATATAAATAAAATATTGTCTTTTGTGTAACAAACTTCTTTAACATAAATATTTAAACTATCATCACACCTTAATTTACTATATGCTTATTGACATTCATATAGAAATTACGATTATAATCACAATTAATCCGAATTAAATTCAGGTCGCCTAATTATTGAATCCGATGAATCGGTCAATAAACATGTTAAACCAATAGATGATAAGGAACAAAGATCATTTTATAAAACAACACAATGTACAGGCATAAGTGAATGTGTTCCTCTATCTGAATGTACACCAAATTTTTTGTATGATGCATCAAAATTATGCTATGCTGGTGATCGCTCATTATATTGTGGTGGATCTGAATATGAACCGTTCATATGTTGTCCACTAAATCCATTTGAGAGAAGTCAAATATGTGGAAAAACTTTAGTGTCCGGTCAATTCTATAAAGGATTGGGTGCATTTCCGTTTGTTGTACGTATTGCATTTAAAAGTAAGTATAATTATATAAAGGTGCACACGTGAAAAATCTAGTTTATTTTAATTTTCACCAAAAAAGGTGTATTTGTTTAATTTATAATTGAATATATTAATAGATGTTAATACTGGTAATTTGGCATATCCATGTCAAGGCACAATTATATCAAAACGTGTTATTTTGACGGCAGCTCATTGTGCCTTAGCAAAGGCTAATGGGCATAGATTGTAAGTATAATTTTCGAAATATGAAATATTTATTGAAATTATTGGACTATATATTTTTAAACATACTCGTAATTGAATAGGTCATCAGTTAGAGTTGGTGAATATGATACATCTAATGATCCTGATTGTGCAGGTTCTGGATTCTGTGCACCATCAGCGTAATTATAAATTAATTATTTTGATCTACATTTTAAAAAATTACGTAAGAAATTATTTATAATTATAGTGTAAATCATGCAATTAGTCATGTCATTGTTCATCCGGATTATGTAAATGGTAAATATCATCATGATATTGCATTAATTGCATTAAAAACACCAATAAATTATACAGGTAAATGTTATGTAAAAATTTTTTTTTAAAAAAGAAAATAACATAAAAATGATCAACTAATACGAGTATTATCATTAATTATTTTGATCGAATTAACGAGTACAATAAAATATTCATAATTTTCATTATGCAATTTGAAAAACTATGCAGTTGCTGCACAACCAATTTGTTTGAGACCAGATCGAAATAATTTAGTTGTTGGAAAACGTGCCTCAATATTTGGTTGGGGTGTTTTATCACCAAAAAATGTTCGTTTACCTGAAATGCAACATTTAGATGTACCATTAACAGCGTGGGAAGCATGTTTAAATATATATGGTTCAACGGGTGCCTTAGATTCACCAAGAAGTGTTGGTAATTTAATTTAAATTCGTTCAAAAAAATTGTTGTACGACTTATAATGAATGTTAAATTAATTAATGATTGAATAGAAGGTCAATGGATGTGTGCTGGTGGTGAGGGAAGTGATGCTTGTCAAGGATTTGGTGGTGCTCCACTTGTACAAAGAGAAAATGGTATTTATATGCAGGTGATTACAATTTTGTAAAATATTATATGATCAAATTTTATCTATTAAATATTGATAAACTATTTTAATATGCATAATCATAAATCATAAATATATATATATCGGGTGTATACAATGTGAACGAACAACCTCACATTAATCCTTAATGACGGTTTCTCGCCACGTTGTTTTAGGAGGACCAGGTCTTCTATTATCCTGGTAATTCTAGTCAAATACGTATACGTATATTTTTCAATTTCATCGAATGGTCGGCTCAGTCTTAAATCCACAATACCGCCTCTAGATCTCTCAGTCTTTATAAATTCACATTATTGTATTTTAGTCGATAATTTGTGTACCTAAGGTTCAATTTGTTATTGGTCCCCTTCCAAGTTGCGCAGCCATTCAGTAGTACCGGCAAACAGTTTTCAAAGATGCGCTACTTCACATTTTTTGAAATTTGTGATGACCGCTATTCACCATAACAAATATTTGCCATACCTTTTATATACGGAGAACCTTACCTCTGTTTTAGCACCACCAACTCAGTCCAACTTTCCATTTGTTGAACCTTATTTGAGAAAAACAAACAATCACCTGTTTTTATGGACTATGATCAATTATAATGGATTCTCTAATATTTATGTAGAAATGCCAGTTTATAGTTTGGTCGACATTTGCAATGTTGATTGATGCGATAATGAATAATATACAAACCATAATATAACAAATGATACATTAATCTCAATGATTTTCAGATGTAAATTTGATTGTGCCAACTAAATTTAAATTTCTATAATATTTTTATAATTAAATTTCCTTTTAGATTGGGATAATGTCTTTTGGATCGGATAACTGTGGCGGTATTCAAATTCCAAGTGTTTACACTTCAATAGCTCATTTCTCACAATGGATTGAAAATAATTTACCAGTAGACTGACATCAAATACTTGAGAATATTATTTAGTATAGGAATTTTGTGATTTTTTTGCTTTTTAATTTTCAACAAAATATAAAATCTTAAGGATTGTTAAACTAAGTATTTTATAGAATGTTAAACATATTTTTTAAGCATATTTTTTAAGCATTTTTTTTTAAATTACAAAATATCAATATAATATATTTGTTTTTATACATTTGATAGAATTTATTACAAATCAATATTTTGTTATTTTTGAATACATATATCCATTGTTTTGCTTATTTATCTGATTTCACTTAATCCTGTATAAATTGAACAAGTTGCCTTAAGTCAGTTCAATTTATTGAGCCCATAAATAATAAATTTGCTATCAAATAGTATTTTCATTATTCATGGGCTGCAAATTTCCTACCAAATATATAATAGCAGTTAATAAAAAAATAGTTTAAAATACAAAACTAAATAAAATTTTACTTAAATAACCCCATTGAAATGTTCAGTTTCAACAAATTCATCTAGTGAGAAATTATTATCAAAATTTGTTGCCTCAGTACTTTCTAATAAAATAGTTCTATCATCATTTGATCTAATTTTTTTACGATAATAATAAATTCCCAAGACACCTAGCCCGGTTAACATAAATAGCACACAAATTATAATTATTGTATTTATTATTCCACTTGTATTTGTCACATTCAATTTTATAAAAATATTCTCAGAATATTGTCCAGGACCAGCTAATGAAATTGAACGTACACGAATACCATAGTATCCAGTTTGAAGATTTTTTATAGAATATCTGAAAAATTATAAAAAAAGAATTAAATCATTAATTGCATTTATTTTAGTAAATAGTAAATCTAATAAAAAATAGAGAGTTGTTTGTAAACGTTTAATTGATCATGAGATCCTATAGAAAGTATAAGATCAATAATAATGATTTATGTTTTTAATAATTCAGTAAAGAAGCGCAGATATTCGCAGCTACTCTTAAATTTATTTTATGATGTGACATTTTTTAAGTCACACATATCGCTGTTATTAGTGACATAAGTTAAAAAGCATGCAGGTACAAATATATTTTTAGTACCATATATGTTATTTGGTCACTCAAATCTTAATAAATTCGCACTTCATCTTCATAGCATAATATTTATTACATTTATTGATTGTTAATTTGTTCAAGATACTCACGTGAAATTATTCGCTTCGTGTCGTTTCCTTGTAATGCATTTTATTGTTTTCATATCAGTTTCCAGTTGATGTACCTCAATATTATAGGCAACCGTTATTCCATTTGGTTTTCTTGGTTCATTAAAATGTACATTAATTGTATCATCATTGATTTCATCAACATTAATCATAATTTGAACATTATCAGCATTAATATAACTAAGTGTTCGTTCGTGATGCATTGTATATGAAGAACATTCTGTATTGCAAGCAAAAAATTGAAATGTATATAATTTATATGCATCTAAATTTTGAATTGTATAATTCAATAATTTCTTATCTAAATGAACAGATATTTTAAAATGTGGATGTGCTGTTATGTCACGTTTAAATAGATTACGACTTGACTGAAGTCTGCGATTATTTCGATCAAGTAAATTTAAAATGTGTTTACTATAAAATTGATCTGCATTTCGTTTAAATATACTCTTAATTTCATTATTAATTGCAAAATTGTTCATTACATTATTATTATAATAAATATTATCCATTTCGGTTGAACAGCCTTCAAAATTCTCAGCTGCGTCACATAAATCATTATTATTTTCAATACTATCTTCAAATAATGCATCGATTTCTTCTTTGGTATTTACATGCTTTTTGCAGCATTTATCGGGCGTAGTTACATTTGTTGACGGCATTACAATAGGATTTAAACAATAATTTCGTTGATCCATAAATTCTTTATTATCAAGATTTTCAAGTACTTCAACAAAATAATAATCAATTTTATCAATTAAATTTGCCGGATACCATTTTAATGTTATTGAATTATTTGTTTTGCCAATTGATTGGACAAATGGTGAAGTTGGTTTATCCGCTAATGTTTTAAAAAAAGTCATTGCACTTTGTCCAATTATTGCATTATTATGTTTTATTTGTGTTTTAATAAAATAGGCATATTCAGTAAATTGCAATAAACCAGTTATATTTACTTGATAATGTTGTTCATTTATAATGTTCAATTCATTTAATGATACGAATAAGATTTCCCACAAATAACTGTAAAATTGAAGAACAAAGAAGAAATGTTAATAAATTATTTATATCATCATATCTAACGCGTGAAGGTTATAAACAAATAACCGATATTGACAACTGGGTAGCATTCTACGTCTATTTCATATATTTTCACTATACTGTCGATCTCAAGATCATCGACGTAAATGTTCACAAAAATTCGAAATTGGGTGTTTGCCACTCAATTAACTATTGCACAATTATTCTTAACATATAATGTCACATAGTTTAATCAACATTATTTTCTCAAATTTCTATCAGTCTTGTTTACCATTAATATTATTGTCAAATTTCGAATTCAATTCAATGTATTCCACAACATTTTGAATTGATGGCCTACAACTTTTTTAAAAATCTGTTCCTCGATTTTGAAACGATTGTCTCTATACTAAAGAAATTTTGAGATGGGTATTGATATTTGTGGAACAGTTGTTCAAATGTTAAAATTATTTATTAATTTATAGAAAAAATAACCATAAATGCACAATGAAAGAGTAATGAATTAGTAAATAGGTGTTGGGAATGAAGTCTTAATTAAATTGAATAAAATTAGTTATCCATGTGTAACCTGATGATTATTGACAAAGAACTCTGCTGCTACCAGTGACAACATTTTGCTAGCCAACCTCTTTGATTCAATTGCTAGACATGGGATTTGAAAAATTCTGTTATTGATTTTTATTCTGTATTTTAGTGCATTTGTGGCATCTCATTTCATTCAAAAATATGTAGAATAATGAAATTGATAAATACAAGAAAAAAAATTATAATAAAATACTTACTGTGAACACGAATCTGTCCCACAAGATAATCTAAAACTTTTCTCTGTTGCTAGAGTATAATAAATTAAATAGCCAAATAATTCGTTATCATCTTTTGGTGTAAATTTCTTCCAAATAATTGTAACATCACTGTGCGATTGAACGTACGCCTGTGTTTCAATATGTTCTGTATAACAAAATTCATTAAGTCCATTTGATTCAGTTGATATGGAATCATTGGAGTTATTATATTTTGTAATTTTTTGTAAACCATGAATTTCATTAATACATAATTGCCGATTGAAGTGCAAAAGTATACTTCCTTTTTTCAGTATTAATTCTTTTTTAATAGCAAAGTCCCATAAACGTTTTAAATTATAATTCTCATATAAAATTAATGAACAATTACGGTCTAATGATTCACCATAAATAATATGCAAATTTTTCAGAAATATTACAGATGTTAATGCTAATGATCTGTAAATTAAAGAAATTTGTTGTTTTAAACACGAACTAAGTATTTTATTTAATATTGGTATGGTAAATTGGCAAATTATATGTTTATAATGTGATGGTGGAAGTTGTTCAACCAAAATTTACCTACCAGAGGTACCACCACAATATCCTGAACAATTATTAAATTTAATAGAAATAGTTTTAACACACCATCCTACCTATAAATTTTCAGAAATCCTCTAATTTCTCTAATACTGCCTAAATTCGTTTTAAGCCTCTCAATTCCAATATCATTATTTATTCTAATTTGTACTGAACCATTTATATATTCACAACCTCTTATCTTATCACTTTGGGCAACATTTAAAATTTGAAATCCATCGCAAACTAAAACAAAGAAAATTAAACAACATTCGTATTTTAGCATAAAACCTATAAGCATTTATAAGCTGATTAGAAATTATTAATCTGTAGAGATACATCAGTATCTCACGTTCAGAACTTAATATAAATACGAGTATGATGTCATCATCATTAAAATGAGAATCATTAAAAAAAAAATTTAAATGATAATTTCCCCAATTTGCTCAATATAATCTTACCTATTGCACATTCCTGAAGACATTTATAACACATCAAATTATTAAATATACCAGTAACATTATTTATATGATTGTAACCGGGTGGACACATTTCTATGCATTCACCTTCAAACGGAATCCAATTTCTTTCCAGACATTTTTTGGTTGTATTACATTGAGATGATCTTGTATCTAATAAACTAAAAATATATTATACTTTTTAATAAATTACTACTACATAGTAATGAGATGAATTTACTCTGGACATTTTTCAACACACATATTTCTAAGTGATGGACCGCGACATACATTGCATCCTGATGATGAACTATTAGTGCAACCCCCTAGGCACAATGGATGACATTTTATTAGTCCTAGAAATTAAATAATATAGAATAAATTATTTTATATATCAAAGATTTTTGTCGCTTTCAATAAGAGTGGATATAACCTAATGCGGAAGCAATTTTCACTTTCATATAATCAATTAAAATTTTATATTAAAACATACTAACAGTACATAAATTTGGTATCGATTGGAATGATATCAATAAATTACGACATGAATCACCATTCACTACATAGTTTGATACATTAGCCATTACAGCCAGTTAATTTTTTACTGTATATTTTCTGATACCCGAATTTTAGTATTTATTGGAATTGACTTACCATTAAAATTATATTCACTTTGATATCTTTGACAATGATGACTACTCCAACAATAATTTGGCTCACATCCACGACATGAAGCAGTACCCGGACAATCATGTCGTTCAACATTTTGAATGATGTTGGTTGGCATTATTGGATTTGTTGTTAAATACGACCAGTCTATCTAAATTTTATTAAATATTTAAAATTAGTCAACACAAACAGTTCAAAAATGCATTATTCAAAAAAAACAGTATATTTAGATAATTGAATCCAAGTAATTATTAATTAATAGTAAAATCTAATTTAATAAAAAGAAGGTGATACCCCGTTGGTTGCTATAAACATCCAGAAGTTGCTCAATCTATATATTTATGTCCTTTCTATGTTAATAATATAATATATAAATTTTTCACCAAGGCGCTAGGCATTTTTGGACTTTACATGTGGATTTTAAACAGTTCATATTATACAAAGAACCACAGACCTTTCTTATCATTTCTTCTAAGTGCGTTATTAAGTGCATTTGTTAAGTGTTAAGTGCAATGTTAAATTATGATAGTTACTTTTAAAAAAATGTATATGTATTACCGATTGACTATAGCATAAATTAGGACATCGGGCTATTAAAACATTGCCACGTTGAATTGTCACCAATGACTTTAGGGAAATCTGGAAATATATAGATTATTTAATTCAATTAATTGATAACATTAATTAATTAATTTTTTTTTTATTATATAGAAAGCTGACTCAAAGCAGATATTGTACTATAAGTGTAAGCTATTGCCGTAGATTTAAATGCATAAGGGTATTTTCTTTTTGTTGTATTTTCTTTCTTAATATGCCTTCAGAAATATTAATTTTAGTAATTATAATTATATTTTTAGCAATTCTAAACTGCTTTGGAATGATTGCATTTTGAACGTGGCTAAAAATGCTGCAAAAAGTCTTGGATTCTTGTGTTGTTGTGAGTTATATTTCAGTCCAGATAATATTGCCATTATATATAAACAGAATTCAACAGTGA
Organism: Penthetria funebris; assembly: GCA_027564355.1. Lineage (NCBI taxonomy): Eukaryota > Metazoa > Arthropoda > Insecta > Diptera > Pleciidae > Penthetria > Penthetria funebris. Next base: position 32,613 of record JANSTX010013443.1, read on the forward strand.
ACTTTTCGATTTATAGGTGATGATCGTGTCAGCGATCACATAGATTCACTTGAGCATAAGCGCAATGAGGATGTACTTTCTATACATATTTTAATGGTGTTGGTGATTGCTCTACTGAGATCGCCGTTATTATACCCAATATTCGGGCATTTCCGCTAAATATAATACTATATATGCTCGGTTATCGTACACGCTTTCTGTTGATTTTACATTTAGTCGTTTAATTAAACTTCGGGGCACTTTCATATCACAAACGTCTCGTCTGTAGAACCTTCTTTATGCAGATGAGTTTACTGAACTTTATCGCCTCTAAAAATTCCTATCAAATGTTCTCAGATTCCTACTTCCTAATATTTCTTTGAATGGCAATGGTTACGTATGGTGAAGAATGAAATGTCTGACTACAATTGAGGTTACTCCATTCATTTTTACCTCAATGCTGTACCTTGATCACGATATATGTCAGTAAAGCCTTATGATCGAGGCTGATAAAATAGTGTCAATGTCATGTTTATTGACTGACTGAAAAAATATCATTGATAAATTTCTTTTAAAATTATTTGTGATCACATTTGATGTTATATTTATATTGGAAACGGCTAAGAAAGATCGCAATGCCCGCTATATTCGCGATTATGGCGTAAATGTTAAGATCATGCTAAAACATCTTTTCTTCTGTGTGTCCAAATTTAAAGAGTTATCTGAATTTCTCAATCAAAGAATAACACATTTGAAATATGTTACTTTGACTTGGACCATACTGAAGTAATATTTTGACAATTACTTCAGATTTCAAATATGATTCAACGTGAAATATTCAACAACCATTTTCTCATTTGACTGAATAATAAAATCACATTCTCATTTACAAACTCCTATTTGCATTTGTTATGGTATTATTTAGTTTTTAATAAAAATTATGTTAATTTAGCGTTAAAATTATAGAAGGAATAAATTAGTAATAGCTTTTACATTATTTTACTATGTTAGTACTTAATTCTATTAATTACATCGTGTAAATCACTCATTTCAAAAATGGCTAATGAATAATTACTGATCAATTGTAGTCCTCTTATAACAATTAAATTAGGAAACATATTACCAAGTGATTTTAAACCTATGACCCGAAATAATAGTAAATAACCAGTAATTTCCCTGATAAATATGAATCGAATAAATTTATTAAAGAAAAACATAAACCAAAAAAAAAAAGGACGAAAATCTAATCAAATTATAAATAAAATTTTTACTTTAATTTAGGAAATGTGTATTGTTCAAAAGTTGCTGAATGATTTGTTTCCATTAAAACAATTTGTAAATATCCTGCAATTACAGTACAATTTTGCAATTTTTTTAATCCTGCATCATAATTTCTAATATCAAAACTTTGGCAAATGTAACCATTGATTAAATTAATGTTAAAAAATATGGAAATTATTGTAAATAATAATAGTTTATGAGTTATTATTTTACTATTTATCATTTTCATTATTTATTAAAAATTTCAACTATTACACAGACGTAAAAAAATACAAAATACAATTGAACTTCGAACTCGGCTATTAATCACATTTAGTTACCGGCTACTCGTAGGAGTTTCATATTATAACACATCATTGATGTTCAAATTAATACTAAATCTTTATATCAAATTAATGAACGATACAAAAGTTCTTTAATAAAATATAGTCTATAGCATTATACGTTTCTTCTATCTTTACCTCCAAGTGATGTTACCGATAACTCGATCACGATATATGTCAATAATGACGAATGTCAGGTTTGTCGACTGGTTGAAATAACAGCTCAACAAAAAAAAAAAATAGGTAAGCTAGTCCTCAAAATGTATAAGTGGATAAATATGATTGATTCTTTATTATTCAGTTGCCTAAGTTTATATTTGCTGTGACAGGCATATTAGAAACTGTCAGTAGAATCAATCAGTTAGGTTACTCTATAACGTCTCTCGATAGATTTTGTCTTACCTCTGATGTTTCCTAGTTACAATATAAATAATAAATTTGAATACTTAGGTAGAGTGGTTCAAAATTCGCCAGCTACCTACTAATTTCTTGGCGATGTATTTTCTAACCGGTCAACCAACATCGTATATCTTTTTTTAGCATCGAGTTACAGGTGACAATACCAAGAGGTAGAGATGGGTTAACCAATCTAGATCTCAGTCGGTAACTTCATTTGTCACTTGATACCAAGATCAGAGTGTTTCTACCTATTTACTCTAAAGTGTGATCATCGAAACAACCAGATTTAGTTCCATTTAAATATAAATATTGATCATTAATTTTGATCTGTAAACGAGTATATAAATCTCTGTTTTAAGTAATCATTCGTCTTATAAATGTTAGTAAAAAGCTCTTGATTTTACCTACAAGTGCTGTTGTTATTAACTTCATAAATTCAGAATTATTTATGAATAAACCAAACATAATCTAATAGGCTATACTTGAATAATTAATGAGTAAATTGAAATTCAGAATTTGAAAATTATTACAGATATACAAATTGATTTTAATAATTATATTATATATAGTGGTCGCCATTCGCAGTGTTACCAATGCTGCAGTTACATGAATTATGAGTTATATCATTTCCGATATTGTAAATACATAAATTAGATACAGCAGAATTTACAGTAATATCCGGATAAGACCATCACAGAAGCATGCAATTGTTTACGCATAACAACTCAGTTCTTAAGATTACCGATTGGTTTGCCCTTCAACTTTATATCTTGTAAGGTATCAATTTAAGCTAATTTTTCCGTATGCTTCGTTAGCTTATTTCTGTTTTAGGCAATTATGAATTATTCTGATTTGCATTTCGAATCATTTCTGGTGATGTTAGTGTATTTCTATAATTGTATTCATTGTGCCTATTCATTGTGATATAAGTTTAATTGTTCCGCTTAATATTTGGCAATCATATCAATTGTTTTACATTTATGCATGAAAGCAATTATGCTTGAAATACGATCTGATGAGCTATTTATCACCTTAAAACTAGTCGTCTCCAATATGCATATAATATAAAAAATCAATCAAACAACTAGTGTTCAGTGTTCAACATATTCAGAAACACGTAGTTAAATGGTATTCGATTTAACTAATTCATTGGAGTAAATACAGTTACTTAGTTTGCAGGTGAAATACTCATTCTCTACGTTGGCAAATACGGCAATAAAATCTATATTATTGGTCACGGTCACGTACCAGAACTAACAAATATTGAGTTAGATTGTTAACTAATTC